>JASKGM010025702.1:0-27710 GCA_034509205.1 Ceratonia siliqua | reverse complement strand
ATGTTATGTATTATATTTTCGAAACAAAAGAATTAAAGATATTCAAGTATAGAAAGAGATCATATGTATAATAAATCTTTCCTTCTTTTCCGCAGAGATTGGATCATGCATAATCAACGATACAGGACAAAACTAGGATGGAAGAGAAATTAGAAGCTAGCTCACCATTTTACTTAAGCTTGCGTTCTCTTCCAGCATGTTTCTCTCCTGAATTGAGGAAAAAACTGTCACGTATAAACAATTTCTAAAGCACTTCGATCTACGTCGGTTGAAGCTGAGATACCTTATTTTCTAGTTGCTCAATTTGCTCCCCAAATAGCTGAGCCTGAAAGATTATCAAAACCTCTCACTTCAGTCCTCTCTCCATTAACTTAGACAGCAAAACCAGAGTGTTTTTTACATACCTTTCTCAGCCTGACATTATGCAAACTTCTCCCCAGGTGGTCCTCCATTGCTTGGAGTTCTTCATAAGAACAAGAACTCAAGCCTTGTCCCAGTAGTTTCCTAAGATTTTCAAATAATTAACCAACTAAGAACTGTAGGCACTTCAGCTCAATGATCAGACCACAACATAAATCTAATGTGGTATAGCCTTCTAACCTCAGCTACTATATATAATTCTAATGTCAATTTCCAGTGCATATATAGACACAGAGGATTATGAATTTATGAGGCAGGAGCTAGCCATGTTTGTGTCGGATAATGACACCGTGTCTGTGTTATAGTGTCAGTATCGACAAGTATCAGGAAGTGGTATGACAACTACTAGATGTTAAATTAAGAAGTGGACCTGTGAGAAAGTTCAAGAAGCTCAATGTTCTTTGCCATGATTGCAGATTCACACTTCAGTTGCTGCAGTAACATATAAAACTTGCTGTCATGAAAATCATTCAAATGGAAATATATTTCGAAACGTTATAAACACCTAGAGACAAACACATGCACACACACAAAAACTCAAAATAAGCTCACTTTCCTGTCATCACAGTACTCAAAAAAGATATGAACACAAAACAGCCAGAAGTTACAATTTAAACCCTAGACTCTTCCCTCTTCAAGAAATAGTACATTTGGATGATTGAGTATTTAACTAGCAAGCTACAAAACTAGTAGTAAAACTGGTCTGAGTTCTCTACACATGAGGAAACCCTGAAACAATTGCAAAGATCAAAATCGATTGTGAAAAACCAATATCATCCCCAAACTTCTTACATATAAAGAATCTAAGTTCCATTATAATTCTCAGCGAAAAGTGATCAATAATAACTGCTTGGCGTATATAAATATTCCATCCTTATAATGTTGTAACAATGAGTTAAGAAAAGAACCCTACTTTAAACATCCACGTTCCTGATCCTGTAACTTCAATACTTGCTTATATAATCTAGTAACCCTCATTAGTTTAGCTTATAGATTCTTTAACATATCATAAGGCATATACCTTTACTATAAGAACTTAAAATCTTGAGGATACCTTCAACAAAATGGGTATCAAAACATCTAATGGCTTTTACTCCAATTAAGATTATGATCACTTCAATGCATGAGACAGGCTTAATGCATATATACTTGCAAAATCCCTTCATTCTGTAAGATTTTAGAGACCTGTATAATAAAAGACAAATCTTTTTTTAATTTTCCAGTTTCATGGCTAATTTTTTTAAAAAAAAATCAAATCAAATCAAATCAAATTTAATAATCAAAATTTTATATTTAACTTAAAGAATATTCTGTTAAAATAATTAAATATGCTGTTAGTGATCAATTCATTGGCTCGGTCATATTTACACTATTACAAACAAAACATTAGAAAACAACAAAATAATAATTCCCTTTCATGTAGTACAGAAACATAGATCTCTTTGATACTTACAAGTGTTCCAAAGCTGTAAGGTGGGAATCAAACCTGGTTGTATTCTTCCTCTTCAGAAATGTTGGTGTGAACATCTTTGGCATATTTACGGTATCGTTCCAAAATCTTTCTGATGCTAAAGTGTTCGAAACAAAATATGCTTAACATTAATAATTGATCAAGTATATACTATACTCAATTAATGTAGCCAAAATTGTAAGTAGGGTACAGATAAGTTAATGAGGATATGAGGAATGATAAAATAAGAATATATTTGCTCAAAGGTAGGGTATGAACTATATCTTAGACAAAGTGAAAGAGAGAAATCATTTAAAAGATTGTTACCTGAAAACTAGTTAATTAAAATAAAAAGTATAAAGTCATGTGCACGGTTTTGTCAAATATCAATAATTAAATATTTTTAAATTTCATTAACTAAATATGATATACAAACTCAAATAAAAATACTTTTCATAAGTGCAATGTATTTAACTCATGTAACATAAAATATAAGAACGGAAAAGCAGATGAATCCACTCAAAAGAAAGGTAATGTTAGTCATGTATTCTTTCTGTTACAAAAACCTATACTTTTGTATAAGGTTATATTATAGAATTTCTAATTATAAATATATCAAATCAAATATATTTCATTCATATATATTTTGTTATTTTCATAAATTCTCACAAATACCTCATTTCAATCACTCATATTAATTCATTCATTTCACTTATTCTAATAATTTTTTATCATAATATAATTATATGTATTTGTGAGATTTATAAAAAGTATTGTTTGTGAAATGATTCAAATGAGTATTAATTTTTAAAAAAATTTGAAAGAAAATTTATCAAATTATATACTAATTTACATTCACATTTATCAAGGACATGGAAGACAGTAGATACACTATTTCCACATTCATTAGTCTTCAATAAATCAAGGAGATGGGATTGCTAGAGAACGTCATAAGTGAAGATCTTGTAAGATATTTGTCATTCAGAAACATCTGTCATTGTACTATGCCTCTTGGACCTCTGTAAACATTTTAAGTATCATAGCTGCCATTTATGAGCTTATTTAGGTCTACTCTACCTACATGACCTTAAACTAAAACTACTCTACAGATTATTGTTTATTTATTTTTAAATAATTATAATAAATAAAATATGTGTATTTTATTAAATAAATTGTGATCATTCAAAAATAAATAGATGATCACGATTTGAAAAGCATGAATAATGTTAATAAAACTATACCAATTATATATGAACCATCTCGATAAATTTTAAAATGAGATATTGAAAAATTTTTAAAATATTTTTAATAAGTCCTTTGAACATGAAACATATATTAAATTTATCTTAACATATTAAAATTTCATTTAATTAAAAAATAGGAGCATAAAATAAATAAAAAATTTAATATTATTAAAATTTTAATATCCTGTACCATTAAAAATGATTTTACTTTTTTACTAATATCTTTTACATTAATTACTCAGTTCAATAGACAGATACACACATGCAGTTGTGAAGACTGAAGAAGTTCAAAAAAAAAAATCTCATTCAAGCAAAGGACATGCCTATTTCTCACAAAGAAAAAAAAAATCTAAGGAACAGTGATGAATTTGAATTCAGATTCAGTCATTTTTTAAGAAAATAATCGGTCATTTTTTAATTATAGTCATCTATATATTTTTAGACGATCGCAATTTGTTTGACAAATTATACATATTTTGTTAACGTTTTTATTTGATCATCTAAAAGTTAATAGATGATCATGATAAATTAAAAATAACCATAAAAAAAAGATCAAATCCATTTTCGATGAACTCTCGTTCACCTCATTAATTCCAAAATTCTAAGCAACAATTGTGGAAAATATAATTTTATTTTTCCAATTTCTCTCCCTCTTTCAAATCAAAGAAAATTAATGGAGAAAATTTTAAGAAATAGTCTAAATCATGAAATACGTACGGAATGTACTGGTAAAAATTTAATAGTAATACTCTAACATTAAAAGAAAATCCCTCTTTTCAGAAAACTTGAAGACATGAAGTTTTTTTAATGTTTAAAACTCCACAAATTCTTAAATAGATTTGGCATGTGTCCAATAATAAATGTACATGTAAAAATGTTTTATAGGTCGATCTCAAGAGATCATACTCTTAAAATATTTATGTTAAGTATTTATTATTGGTCAGATTTATATGTTAGACCAAGTAAAAAGTGATTCCAACTTGTATTTGTAGCAGTTGACCTGAGTTGTTTATGACATTTTCTATCCTACTCTAAAAATACTTAAAAATAGTGTCATCCATTGGATTTTATTTCACTTTATCCTGACCGTTTGATCATTGTAAACTTTTATTATTGTGTTATTGAATACCCAGATGGCCTCTCAGGAGTACTCCTGAGTAGGTTAGAATCTTCCTATATTTATTATATATCCAAAGAGTTTTGATACTGAGAACTTAGAAGGGACTATAAGGAAAGACACGTTTGGGAGTCTGACTTTTATTATATTTCCAGGCTTCCAGCTATATATAAGATGCACCAAGCATTAACTTAAGGTTATAAATATGTATCATTCTCAAAAGAAAATAACAAGATCAAATGGATCATCTTTCAAGAATAGTACCATTCTAATTGCCATTTCTGGGAAGTTAGAGGTTAAATATATATTGAACCCCCAAGGAAGAAAAGGAAAGTTCTAGTGTAGGTATTTTACTGGTAGAATGGCTCCTATTTTGCAGATTACTACTCATTGGAACAAGTCAACCAATTAACAATCAAAAGCAGTGTCATTCTGAGCTTCAGACCATGTATATATCCAATCTAATTGCCCAAGCATGTCTATACTTTCAGATCATTGAAGTTGAACTGATAAGAACTTTACAGGGCATTAAGGATCTAAATCTAATGAGCTTCCAATGTACACAGTCAGTGGGTAGAGTATATATATGCCATCTCAGTAGCTTCCCAGACGGAAAGATACACATATTTTCCAGCGAAGACTTCAGTTACTGGAAGAGAGAACAGTAGAAGAACCTCACAAAGGAAACCACTCAAGCTCCTCCACTTTTTCTTCTCACATCTTCCCACATGAATATGATCAGAAATTCAGAATATCCAAAGGATACCATGAAACAACCTAGTAGGTGAGTCAGATTTAAACAGTGAGGAAAAGAAAGAGATCATAGAACAACCCAGAAACATCTAAGAATCCCCATTGATCCTACAGCCTCAACCCTCAAGCAATTTAAGCAAAGCAATAGATAATGAAGTTTATATTGCAGAGAGAGTCAAGGATAACGTACTCAGTACTTGAGAACTCATAGAGCCTGCCCTTTTGTGAAAAGATTATCACAGCAACTTGAGCATCAGTGAGAACAGATAGCTCGTAGGCTTTCTTTAAAATCCCGTTCCGACGCTTTGAAAAGGTCACCTGACGGTTTGTTGCATTTTCAATCTTTTTCATTTCAATCTTTCCCCTCACCATGTCCTAAATATAGTCAAGAAAAAGGCCAAATTATTTTACTCCGTCCAGAAACCCTAGATAGAGCAATAATTTGTGGTCGGAGAAAATTAACAAACCGAGAAGCACTATGAGATAGTTTAAAGCAATGAAAGAAAAGAGAAGAGACCAAGAAATTACCAGAACTTAGTAAAGCTTCCAGAAATGTTTCTTTTGGGTTCTTATATACAAGACAAAGCAACAAATGAGAAATATCCAGACCCGGATATATATCCAGCTACTGATTATATACCTAGCGCTTGAAATTTAAGATTTTGAAACAAAACCCACAATCAGACTGGAAGAATAATCGAAAAAACAGTAAAAAAAGAGTTTACTTCTATTAGAAATTATGATACCCACAAGCTCCTAATTGATTTTACAGAGATAGAACACAGCTCAGATCATTGACAACCCAAAAAGCTAGGGAAGCTTTAAAATCTGATATGAGCAGAGACAGAGCTCATGGTATTTCAGTAGAGGTCAGAGAACAGTGAACCAATGAAACAAACCCTAGAAAGATTCAAAGTTCTTGAAAAATGGAATTATCCAGCCCTTTATTTTCAGACCACAGACACTTCTATTTTTTTCTTATTCATCTTTTTCTTTTTTGTCACCTCCGAAAAGTTGATACCCCAATAGGAAAAAGCTCTGGAGAGGAAAACAAAGAAGGCAGAGAATGGGACGACAAAGAGACAGAGACAAACAGAGAACAACCTAAACTAGAGTAAATTAATAGAGGGGAAGGTAAACGAAAAATCATATCAGAGGGAGGGAAAAAAAAAAACAGTTTCTAATGTTTCGAACTTTGCTTCTTTTGGCAAAATTAAGAAAGATCTATTTCAGGCAAAATAAAACTAAAGATGGTATAACTGAAACTTTCAAAATTTGAGAAGAAATTAATGTAATTTATTCATATTTTTCTAAAATATTGTTTTCACAAATAAATTTCATAAAATATTATTTTATTTAAAAAATTAAATGAAAAATTAAAGTTTTAAACTTAACATGTTTTATCCCATATATAATTTTCAAACCAATTGAGTTTTAATTCTTATATTTTTATTAGTACACCAGTTAATTTTTGAATAATTAAAACTCATTACATGTTAATCATTCAACTTAGACTCCTAAATATGAAGAAGTAAGAAAGATTAACCTGCAACGAGTTTTAAATATTCCGAAACTAACTCATGTATTAATAAAACTCTGAGAATTAAAACTGATTTGACTTATAAATTTGGGACCAAAAAATGAATATACTCTAAAAAAAACAAATAGGTTAATATACCTTGTGGGAAAATATTTTCTGAATTTTTTTCTTTAAGTAATACATTAATTATACATTTCTCTTATTTTTTAAATGATAGATTTAACAAGTTATAATTTACAAGGTGAAGTATATATATTTGAGAAATATTTAGATATGATAATATAAATTATATAATAATTTTAGAAAGCTTGAAAAATTTTGGTATATAAATATTAGAATAAATTATTTCTCTATTTCTTAAATATGCCTTAATTATATAAGAGTAAATTAATAATTTAGTCCTGCAAATATACATTTCGTCTCAATTTGGTCTCTCAAATATTCATACTATTTTAATTTGGTCTCTCAAAAATGCATATCATCTTAATTTGGTCCATACGTTAGATATGGTGGACGAAAAACTGACATGACAGTGACGGAAGTCCACATGTCATTAATACGTCAATAATCACATATCACGTGAACTTTCGACCTACATTATTTAATAGAAAAATTAAATTAAGACGTTTTAACATTAAAATACCAAATTATTAATTCATTCTCAATAATATTATCTAGTTAAGTTTTTTTATCTTTTTTCCTTTTCAGACATATTTTCATTTGGCAAATATTCACATTCTTCATTATTATAAATCATTTGAATTGATGTATGAAATCTTGTGAATCAATTCAAAATATTCTTGTATTTCGAATAATTGTTTCTAAATTTTGTGCCTAAATATATCATCTTCTTTTTATCCAAAAAATAGGTATTAAAAATAAAAAAGTCTTGACCAATATTTTAAAACTCATCTTGAGTAGATAATTCATAATATTATCATATCATTTGATTAATTAGTTCACCTATAACCAAAAATATTATAAAAAAAATATGAAAAATAAATTATTTAAATGCGACTTAAGATAGTGAATTAATAATTTGATACCTCAATGTTGAAATATCTCAATTTAGTCCTCAAATATTTATACCGCCTCAATTTAGTTCCTTAAATATTTATACTGTCTCAATTTAGTTCTTCCGTTAGATATATAGACAAAAAGCTGACATGACAGTGACAAAAATATACATACATAACTATATCTAACGAATGGACCAAATTGATATAGTATGAATATTTGAGAGATCAAATTAAAAAATTTTAACTTTGAGAGAATAAATTATAACAAATTGTATCGTTGAAAGATCAAATTATTAATTCACTTATTATATAATTCTCTATTATATTATAAAAATAATATGATTTTCCTTAAAATTTTTTAAAAATACATGTTAATTCATAAAATTTAATTTCATTAAGAATATTTAAAAAAATATGCTCTAATTTTATTAAATTTCAAATATTTTTTTAAATTGTGGAGTATTCTAATTTTTTTCCCTCCAATATGGATTGAGATGATAGACCAAAGAGTGAAAAGAGCAATATAGTTTCGTTAATCTCCAACAAAATTAAGCTAAACTATAATGATTTTTAATTTTTAAGAGATGTTATGTTTCTTATAATACAAAAATATTATGTAATCAAAGTATTTTTAGAAAATAATTTTTAAAAAATATATGAAGAACAATTTCATTAAATATTTAAAAAATTATATTTCAGAGTTAAATTTTATAAAATTTTATTCTTTTGTTTATTTTTGTAAAAAATTATTTGAGACATAAATTTTATAAAACAATTTATTTTAATATTCTTTTTCTTAATTAGTCAGTTCAGTATGAAAATTGTCAAGGGCCGAGACAAGAGGTCTATTCTATTCTTTTTATAGCCAACTCAAAGTTACTTTTGGCTGACAACAACTGTTTTAACTTTTCGATTTGTTAGGACGCCCTATAGGCAGTTTTTCCTGCTCTATCTTTACTGTTTATGCCTCGTTTGCTGCAAATCTAAAGAAGTTTATAATTTTTGCTTCAATAATTAAGTTCTCATAAATTTAAAAAAAAAAAAAAAAAGTCAGTGCATAACATAAGTGTTATTTTTTATATTAATAAATAATTTATGTCAAGTCAATCCCAATACAAAACTAATCTCATTAATTAATTAATTATTATTATTATTATTTTATTATTTTTTATGTCATTTCATATTATTTATTATTATTATTATATAATTTATTATTAATTAAAAATAAAGTATAAGGATTATATAAAAAAATATAAATATAATTATTAAATAATAGATGAAAAATTAGTTATAAAATTAAAAAAATTAAATTGTTCAAATTAAAATTAAAAAAATTTTAATAAATTAAATAATCAAAAAGTACAATTAAGCATATTATATAAGATAAAATCCTAACTTGATACTATAAAATGGATCCTCATTTTTAAAATTAAAAAAAAAATTCAAGTAAATTTTAAGAATAGATTTACAGCAATGCTTTTATGTCCCAATTGCATCCAGTGACTTTTTTAAAAAAAGGTAAAAAACGTCACATAGCCCAACGGAAGTACCTTCAACCATAATACCAAGTTATTTATAAAGTTTATATAGAGATAACTACTAAAATGAGTGGAATGGGATCCACTTAAATACAGGGGTTGCACTTATTTTCTCTCCTATCTCCTTCTGCTTGTATCTCTCTAAAATTTACATGGTAAATTTCTTAAGAAATTTAGAAAATCTTATTCTTTATAATTTTTTATAATATAATATTTAGTATGATATTATATACAAGTTGAATGATGTAACTTTTTTCAATTATATGTTTAGTGTTCAAATTGTATAACGATTATAGAATAACAAGTTATTATTTAAATAAAAATATCCCATTTAAAAAAAAATTGTTCACTTTATAGGTTACTTTTTGTCTTCATTTTTCGTAGTAAAAATGTATAAATATATTTTTCATACACAAAATTTTTTTGCCAAAAGAGTAAAAATTGTTGATTTCAACTTTAGGATATATTTAATGATTAATTTTGATCTAAATCAACATCTAAAATTAAAATAGTAAAATATTATAGAATAATTTTATTTAAGTGTCTAAAAATATAGTATTTTATAAAAAAAATTTTAATAATTCATCAAATAATTATAGAAAACCTTTTTTTTTTACGTAGAAAGTACCTCATCATAATACAAAAAATATATCATACGAACAATTGGGCCACACCTAGGCCCAATATATTAGAAATTGGGCCACACGAAAATTATAAAAGAGTGCGATGAGGGAAATGGGATTGAAAAAGAAGAACAGCAAAATGCAAGACACAAAGGATGGGAAATTCTATCATACATCACTTTTCCTACTCATTTTTTATGCCACTCCATTTTTGGCAATACCGATTTTTATTTTTTATATTTTTTTCTTAATTTTTTTATTTTTTAACATTAATTAAATATTTGTTATGTCATATATTCTATTAAAAATTTTTTAAAATTTTTTTAATTATTTTTTAAATTTTTTTACTTATACATAAATAATATAAAAAAAAAAATACATAAATGATACACATAAATGTAAAAAAATTCTTAAAAATTTTTTTAAAAATATATGACAAATAATTAATTAATACTAAAAAAAAAATTAAGATAAAAAACAAACAAATAACAAATTGTCATCATTTTCTTACATAGTGCCTCCCAGGAAAGGATACAGATTCTAAGAAAGTAGAGGTAAATTGGCCAGTCATCTAAACCATAAAGAATCTTCAGATCACCGGCCTCAAAGTCAAAGATAAGGATCTGTTTACGGTGAGAATTCAACCTGCGTTCACAAAAGTCTTTCGAATTTTCTGTTAGCGAACATGTTTCTATTTAGATTGGATTTCAAAGAAAAAATGGTGCGATGGTAACTGTTATTAATCCGATTTGCTTTGAAACACTTGTCCAAATCTGGTCTTCACTAGTATTTGTTAATAGAATTAAAATCGTGTGGTTATAAATGCTGAAGAAAAAGAAGATTTTGCCTTGCCTATATTTAATGCATGATTTCTTGGTGGTTGATCTCAGAATGGTGACTATAAGAGAAGTGGATGTTTTGTTTCTGCTGCTATAATTAATCTAGAAAGTGCAAGAGCATGATCGGTGGGTCCTTTATTTATAATTCTCCCATTTATTTGCTATGAATGTTCCCAGTTGAGTGTTATAGTTGCTCATAATTAATAAACAATTTAGTCCAATAGTTATTAAACCTATCAAAATAAAGATTACAGGCTACACAACCCCAAAAGTTAAAAGGCACTAGAGAAATTATAATACCACCTAAGTCCAAAATTAAAATTAGCTTATAGCTGATGATGATGCTTCCAGGCTATAGTTGGCAGCAGCATATGGTTGATTACACTGCCAAATTGACTAATCAGGGTTATTCTTTGTCGAAGCTTTTATTATTTACACTTTTTGTGTCTAACTTGCAGCAGAAGCTATTATAAAAAGTAAAGACTCTTGGGCTCTTCAGCCCTGTTTCTGCATTACTTACCCCGAATTAATAATCGTGTAGTTTGTAGACATCATAACAAATGCCTCAAAGTGAGACCATCACGGTAGAAAGCAAAAATTAGCTTAGCATTTAGAAGCCAGAAAGGAATATCAGTGCATTAAATTGAAACAAAGTATAAAATGATCATTTTCTGCTTATGAAGCAAAGGACAAGATAATAATGTTTTCTCGGTGGATCATAAAAGCAAAGCAAACATCAAGCATCCATCATTGAATTTACGAAAGTAGAGGTATGATATAATGTAGTACATTCATCAACTTAGCAAGAGATACGTAACCATGGCTGCTGCTTCCATTTGCAGTGTAGCCTCAGTTTGAGCAGAACAGTGTAAACCACAAGTGGTATTCTCACCTCGTGCACTCTATCACTCCAGGTGATGGAACCTGATGCAATTGGCACCAGAGATATCCGTGGTCCACTGACTTTCACAGTGAAGGATTTCTCTTCATTAAGGGTGGAGAAATAAATAAAAGAAGGATTCACAGTGACCTTCAAAAAACTGGGCGCATCTATATTTGCATAGTAGGTCGAGTTTGGTGTGCCAACATTTGTAACAGTCCTATAGAACTGGCCCCTGACCTTGTGGCCATCTTCTATGGCTAGTGTAAGAGAAGGGTAGTTGAGATGCCATGCTAGGCTGGCTCTGGTGCTTCTGCAAACACTATGATCACCAGTAATCAGTCTTAATGTGGTGGTGTTGTAGACTTGCCTACAGAGGAAGTTGTTATAATCTTTTTTTGATGCATTGAAAACTAGTCCCGGATACACTGCCGGCAATGGATTGAGAAGCCCGGATCCATAAGCAAATTCTTTTTCAAATACATTCTTTTCAGGGTCCATGGCAAATGCTGCATTCAAAGAAAATGAAGTTTAGTTAGTAGAAGGGAAACATTTTCTTTTCAGACATGGTTATGATTATGAATGAATCATTTTTCCATCACCTGTGGTCATTAGGGCAGATTTGATTGCTGCAGGTAACCAACTAGGGCGTATAGACTTCAAATAAGCTGCAGCACCACTAACATGTGAACAAGATATTGATGTTCCCAAAGTCCATATTCCAATTGACGCTTCTGTTGTCCATTTGTGAAGGTGAAGGGCGTTCTATTGGAGACCAAGCAGCAAGAATATTTACAACAGGTGTAGCTATATTAGGCTGGTCAAATTTTCACTGAAGACTTCGTATCAAGATTACAATTTCACAAGTTGTAGTGGCTAGAGGAGATGATAAAACTCAAGTAAAACATTATTACCTTCAAAATGTCAGGAGTGATTGAGCTGGGTCTGGGACCTTTAGAAGAAAAAGAAGCAATATATGGAGCTTTAACATCCTTCAAGCTCTTGGTAACCAATATAGTTGCTACTGGTTTCCTGATTATGCCAAAGTTATCATCATTAGCTTCTGTTTTCTTCTTATTTTTTATTTTGGTATGCATGAAGCTGTAATTTAGAGGATAGGTTCAGTGATAAATACTTGTTGGTTTTGATGTAATCCAATACTTGTTTAATTTCCTTTTTAGTAATGAGCGTTGCTGGCAGAGGGAAAGAGATGGAAAAGTTTTCATAAGATCTTCGGGACATTATGGCACCCACTCCACCTGCCATGATGATGCTAGAACCATCTGTTTGGGCCTCACATAGGACAATCTTTCCCGCAACTTTAGTTGAATTCAGTTCTCCAGGATAACAATATCTTGAACTTAAAGGCCCAGCATAGGTTGAAAATTTTGCAGCATCTCCTCCCCAAATCAATGGGAAAGATTTCCCATAGAGATTATAGTTGTTTAAAGCATAACCCTTTAGTCTCCATTAAATAAAAAATAAAGAAATAAGCAGAGTTTCTCACCTTAGGATTTCAACCAATTAATAATGGAAACAATTCAGCATTCTAAACACAACACTAACTCACCTCAAACTTTTGTCCATTTCCAAGAACCAGCTGGTAGCTGCTACAGTTAGAACCCATGGTGCATAGTTGCAGATGACAGCCCGTTGTGGCCCGTGATTTCCTACAGATGTAACTGTTAAAATTCCAGCTGTTGGGTCATGAAAATAAGTCGTATCAATACCTTCCCCTATAGCAACAGATAAGATATCAGCCCTTCCTGAAGAAACAGATAAGATATCAATCCCATCTGCAATTGCATCATCAAAAGCAGCGAAGATGTCTGCAGTAAAACATCCCATAAACTAGCAAGCTTTGTACACTGCAATTCTTGCGCTGGGTTCTCTACCCTTTGCAAGGCCCTTGGCAAGGCCATAGTAGTTTGCTCCTTAAGTTCTTCCTCCACTCTACCAGTTGCAATTGAGGCGGTGTGAGTTCCATGTCCCCTCGTATCTCTTGGAGACTTTATATCCATCTCATGGAAGTAATTGAGGCTGTTGTAGTAACGAGCTCCAATGATCTTGCCGTCATAAGAAGATTTTCTTAAATACATGGTCTGAAACTATAGTATGTAGTTATGGAAAAGTAGTAGGATAGAGAACCTGCGAAGGTTGCTTGTATTATAGTTGCTCTCAAACCTGACAAAAATGATTAGTCTAAAAGACAAATAATCAGGTCTAATAAAAAGTTATGTATTATGGTATTTGGTGATTCTTGAGTGGTACAATAAGCCTTAATTTATATATAACACTCCTATTAGTTTTCTAGAGTCATTACATTAATTAAGAACTAACGTTATACTTAATACATGGTGCCATAAATACACTGTGATTCTAGCAGATTAACCAGTTTTATCTTTTTTCCCTCTATGATTCATGAACTTTGTGCTAAAGAAAAAAGGAAAGTTCATGAAAACTATTTCTCACTTGTTGCAGGTGAAGTTTTCAGCATGGCATGTTTCTTTCCATTTTGCTTGTGAAGGCCCAAATCCGTCGTCACTAAAGCTATCTGATTATGGCCAGATTCCTTTATGATAAAAAAAAAAAAGAATAGGTAAAGAGATTACTGCATAAATAGAAGAAAAATTCAGTTCCTAAATAGTCTTCATGTTCATTTACCTGAATCTATTATTCCAATTATTACATCTCCACCTTTAGAATCTTTAATGTAAGATCCGGTGAATCCAATAAAGTCCCATGATCTTGTAGTGTGAAGTTGTAGCAGAATGATGGGAAGAACTGAGATCACTCCCTCCACATTTGTAAATGTAAGTTTAATAGAATCAGATGAAATAAATTTAAAGAGATCAAAAAAATGGAGAACTAAATAGGGACCCATGAATAAAGGTTTTTTTTTTTTCTTTTCCTTTCCATAATTTCACCTAAAAACCTTGCTCCTTCTTCATCAGATAGTTTTGCCGCAAACCCATTGAAACTTCTTCCATAACTGCAAATCAGTGACTCCTTTGCGGCACTGGCACTGAACCAAAATGATGAGCCTGAGTTAAATGTTAGAGCCTAATAAGGAACCACCTTTCTGATAATACGAGAGCTATAATAGTACAAACAAATTATTCATTTTATTTGCAAAATTTAGTATTTGCTAATCATAGATACTACAGATACTAGTTAAATGATCATTAACCTTCCAACAACACTTTCCAGCATGGAGAGATGAACTGAACGATGATGCACTGGCCCCATTCTTTGATTGTATCCCATGTATACCAACATAGGCCTGCATTTGAAACTCAATAACTTAGTTTTAGGTTTAAATTATTTTAGCAGGGAATATGAATTTGTTCATCATGTCGAAGTAGTAAATACTCTGTATATTCAAGGAAGCATGAAGGCCCATTATACCTTTTTCTCTTGAGAATAGCATTGCATCACAAAAAGGGAAATCCACATAAGGGAGAAAAAAATGGTCCATTGTTTCTCCATTCTATGGGGTTAGAACTGGTTTGGTGCCTTAGAGTATCATACAGGGTATTTATAATAAGGCCTAATACCCCCAGTCTTAGCAGTAAGTAATCCTTTGTTTGTGATTAGTGATGATAATTAGTTTAGTGTTTCATAGAAGAAAGGTGTCTTTAGACATTTGTGATGACATAAGTGACTTTCGGTTGTTATAATTGGTTAGTTTTGCCTCCATTTTAACAAGTCAAAACTATCCCACCGATATAGAAAAATGAAGGCTTCGTTTGGTGCACTATAGAATATTTGATAGTATAAGCTAATACAATTCAGTTTTATATGATATTTGGCGAGCACAAAATACAAATGATTATATTAGTTTATATGGCTACAACCTTTCATATAGTCATCACTGTATAAGAAAATATAAGGGGAGGGGTACGATAATATTATATGATGATCACTGCATAATACTGCACCACCACCACTACCACCACTACTCCACCACCATTATATAATCTTACGTATTATATATTATTGTAATAAATACATGATAGTATAATAACTTATATATTGATAATTTATACAATACTATTTATTGTTGCTTATACAATCTAATATTTATCTTATACAGTACACCAAACAGGGCCGAAAGGTTTTATTCCTTTTGACTTTTGAGTGTGTTTAAATGCTTTAACACTAGAGTCTTTGTTTAGATACTTAATCAAAAAATTTTAATTTACTAATGAAGTTGAACCTCACAAACTAAATGAACAAAAAATCTGTTAATAAAATTTGCCTAAAACAATATGTTATTCAAGTATTTTTGAGAGTATTATCTGTTAAAATTATATATAATGGGATTTAATATTTTATTTTGATGCTGTTTTGAAGCACTGTTTTAAATTTATGAGGATTAAAAAAAAGTGAAAAAAATATTGTTTTAAATATAAAATTTCTGCAAATGTTAAAAAACAAATGAATTTCTGTAATACTATTTATATTGGCATAGACGAAACGAAAGAAAAAATTATCAATGTTTTTATTGTAACAAATTCCACAACTAGTTCGTTTTATAGTTTGCTTTTGTCTTCATTTCCACAGTAAATATATGAAGTTAAACTCAAGGGGTTGATTTAATAGTTAAAGATATGTACTTTATATATTGATTTTTCGTTTTAAATGTCACTATTTAAAAGAATTTATTCTCCATAAATCAATATAAGAAGTGTGCTCTTAAATTTGTCCCAACAAAATTATCTCAATTAACGTTTAAATTTGTAAAAAGATATCTTACTGTATAAACTATATATATATATATATATCAAATGAAAATTTTTCATTGGGAGAATATAGAAATAGTAAAACTCGAAAGCTATGAATTTATAACAATGTTATTCATATGCGGTAATTCCTATGTCATCTACTATAACTTTAATTGTAACTATTAATTTAATATATAAAAATAACGATGATATATAAAATAATAATAAAATAATAAACATAAAATCATATCATGTGTCAATATAATATAAAATTAATAATATATAAATAACATTTTTCATAAATTTATAACCATTTAAGCCGCCGTGACCTTTTGAAGACTTTTAGTTTCCTTTATTAAAGATTTTTCCCTTCATAGATTCAATAAGAAAATTTTATAAACTTTTAAGTTATATTTTAGAATCTATGTAATAATTAATTTTATTCTAAATTAACTTTGTCTCACATGTAGAACATACTCTAAAGCAAAGCTAAGGTATTCAAACAAAAAATGAAAAAAAAAAAAGACAAATGACTCCAATTTAATAAATTAGCCTTTACAATAGTAATACTGCAACTCAAGATTAATATTTAAAAAAAAAAGACCCAAAAAATAACTTATACAAACAAAGGCTTCATTCAAAATTAAAAAATTCAACCAAAAAAATGTCACAAACTAGTAGAAACCAAATGTCACGAATATAGAATTCAAAATTTTAATAAGGATATAATCCAAATTGAAATTATAGAACATAACAACGAATATAGAGTTTCGTGATATGGCCGCCATCTCTCACCGTGCCGTTTTTGCTGCCGTCGTCGTCGGAACCATTCATGGATCCAAGTTTCTTTGCTCCAAGCCGGCGTCTCTTTGTTTATAGAAGGTGAAATTGGAGTGGAATCTTTCATAAATGGGGTGGGAGAGATCTGGAGTTTTTTTTTCTTCAAAATTTTATTAAAATTTGTTTGTAAAATTAAAAATAAAATTCTTAATAGTATATTTATAATTTTAACTTTAATAAAAAATTTTAAAATTTATAATAAAATATTTTTAATTCAAACACAAGATAAAAAAATAATTTTATATTCACATAAGTATTTTCATGTATTTTATATTTAAATCTCTAATAGTTATATTTTTTAAAATTGATACTTTTGTAAAAGAATATATATTAAAAAAGGATTTTTTAACTTGCTGAGTAAGAATACTCATGACTAGTTTTTAAAATTTTTAAAATTTACTTATTTAATTTTTTTTATAATTTTAATTTTAAGAAATAAGTTAAAAGAATATAAAAAAACAAAAAAAGTAAAAAGACACATTAATCAAAAAATATATAAAAATATAAAAAAAATTTTGATTCTTTTTATTTTTTTAAATTATTTTAACTTATTTCTTAAAATAAAAATTATAAAAAAAACTAAAATTTATAATTTTAAAATTTAAAAACGGCTCCCATACTCCTAAGTAGAGAAAGGGCCAACTTAAAAATATAAATTCATTTAAACACTTGTGTTTGTTTGAAAAAACTAAAAATAAAAGAAAAAAATAGCAACAATAATAAACAGAAATGATATTCATACCCACTAAAAACTACACGTAACTTACACCATTAATATATTAATAATATAAGTACTATTTTTATTTTTTCCTTTTATTTTGTCTTTTTTCTTTCCTCTTTCCTTCTCCTTTTTCTCATTTCTCCCCGGCATTCTCTCCCTCCATTACCATTCGACTATACCCGGCGAATGGCGATAAAGACCCAGCAAGACGAATTTCTTTCTCTTTCTCTTATGTAATTTCGAAAGAGTCTAGTTTATAGGATTCACTCACAGGAAGAATTCAAGTAAAATAATTTTTTAGTTCAAAGAAGACGCCTCCAACTACTTATTAGGCTTTGAAAGCAAGTCAAGTTTTCCAATCCCAGCGGATGAGTCAATAGCAGCAGAGTCCTGAAAATAGCTAATCCTGGAACTGACTTCCTTTCCCGCCTAACCCTAATTAATGCCCTTACTCCAAGAGCTAGTAGCCCTTTCTGAAATAGCAGGGGCGTGAACAGTAAAAACCTCTTCTACTGTTTTTGACCCTCACCCGAGACTGATTTCGAATCTGAAGCCAAAACTGAATAAGAAGCCGAATCCTCAACTGAAGCATTCGAATGAGTAGACGCCGACACAAAATAATTTAAAACGCGGATGCCGTAGAATTTCAAATGAAGAAAGCAAGCTTTCTTTATAAATCAAATAGGATTCCTAATGAATTTAGTCTTCTTCCCTTGATTCATTCCTTCCTTGGTGGCAGGAGGAAAGCTTTTCGAGAAGACAATAACAACTAGGAGAGAAAATGTTAAAGTGAATTTTTTTTTTTTTAAAAATTACACGTCTCGCAATCTGAAGATGATGTAATTTTTCATAGGTGTGTAACTATCATTTCTCAATAACAAATTATTCCAGCATTAGCATTAGGGTGCTAGTGGCATACACATAGAGGATCCCGCCTATGTCATAACATATATATATATATATATATATGTAATATGTCAATCTCACCATACCTATTCTGATGTTATTATACTTGTTTATTTTTTTAACTTTATTAAAACTTAAATAAGAATATAATTTTACTTAATTCTTGATTTAATTCTTATAATTTTTTTATAATTAAGTAGCTAAAATTTTAATTAATTTTAGTTTAGTCTCTAACATCACTTACCGTTATCACTCAATTAATTGAGTTAAATTAATAAAATTAGATGTTTTTATTTTTATTTTTATCTTAATACTTAGTTGTCATTACAATATTTTTTATAATTTATTAATTATAACACATTATATTCTAAATTATCATAATTTAGTTAAATTATCTCATATTGTTTAATTAAGTATTAAAATTAATGATTTTAGTTAACAAGAACTAATTATATAATTAAAAAAATTTAATAAAAATTAAAAAATTAAATTTATTATATAAAATAACACAAATATCCTAAAAATAAATGAGATAAAATTTTTAATTAACTTTTATTTTTATCCTAAAAATAAATGAGATAAAATTTTTAATTAGCTTTTATTTTTATTCTAAAATAAAAGTTAATTAAAGATTTTATCTTTATCTATTTTTAAGATATTTGTGTTATTTTACATAATAAAGTTATTATTTTCTATTTTTATTAATTTTTTTAATTACATAACTAGCTCATATTAATTAAAACCGTTAACTTTAACATTCAATTAAACTATGAGAGTAATTTGACTAAATTGTGATAGTTTGGGGTGCAATGTATTACAATTAATAGATTATGAAGGAGATTATAATGACAACTAAATATTTGGGTGAAAAATTTAAAATCTTCATAATTATAAAGACCAAATAAAAAATTTGATGAAATTATAAAAACAAAATTAAAAGTCAATGAAATTATAGGGATCTTTAAATAGTACAAAAAAATATATATTGGTTCTTATAATTTTTTTAATTTAAAGGTCGATTAACAGAATAATAATGGTGGGTAATGACAAAAAAAATTGAAATTTTAAAGATTTAATTGCAAAGAAAAAAAAATTATAGAGATGAAATTAAAAACTAAATAAAATTATAGGAAACACAAATTATATTAGCCCAATTTAAATGATCGGAATTAATGGACAAATCAACCAACAACTCAATATCAAAGAGCCATCTCGTTGTGTTAGCAAGATAAAGAGAGGCATACTCTTGTATTATATCATGTGAGTATTATTATATTTATTTGAAAACGAGTTACAAGTTCATTATCATTTTGTTGTAAACCACCATAAAGATAGCAAAAAGAAGCGGGGATTCGGGTTATGTAATGTCTGGTTCCCTCTCTCAATACAGTCGATTCACAACCCTGCAATTTAATCTCACGTCTCCATTCTCAGCCACCCCCACATTCCCAAGTTTCAACATTGAATCTGCAAACGCCTTGAAGAACAAGCTTTGATCTTGGGCAAATGCTTCAACGATCCATCTGGTCCTGTAATCACCAACAAGTGATTGATCTGACAGAAACACGCCTTGTCCAGCCACAACTCGTTTATAATAATCATTATCAAACACTGAAGCTGTTGAGTCCAGAAACTGTCCAGAATTATGGTTCTTATTTGGTTCAGGGCATTTCCTTCTTAGGTCTTGAGCAAACTCAGTGTTCATACTAGGATCAATGTCGTGAACTGAACTGAAATTACGAAGCCTAGCTTCGAAAGAAGAACAATGGGAGAAGCCCAGAGTGTGACCACCTGATAGAGTAACCAAATCTTTGACTCCTAAGCCTCTCTTTGCAAAACTCTGAATAAGTTGGTTCACATTTAAAGTTGGAGCTGGCAAGTTTGTGGTATCAGAGGCCTTTGATGTCCTTCCATCTTTCCTTCCTTTTAGTACATTCCAATATGGACCTCCAGACTGTCAAAGTTGATAAGAAATTATCATTAGAACAACATAAAATTAAATAAGTAAATTTTTTTTTCATTGTCTCATCATGCTAATGTTCCATACAAGGATCCATGCTTGTATAGAATATCTTAGAATTTTTTTTCAAGATTTTTAATTACCGGTGAGTGATATATGCTCATCTACGGACTTTGGTCATATTACAAAATATTTCTGTTTTGTTAAGATTTTGTTTTTATTTTTTATAATTTACTTTTATTAGAAGTGTTAAAAAGAAGCAGTTTGGCATTTAGCCAAATTTTGGCAAACACTTTTAATAATATTAATTAATATTTGAGATAAAATTTATTTTTTATTTTTTATTTTTCTTGTTTGAACTGTATTTAGATATTCATTTTTTTTTCCAGCAACTTGGATTCTATATGCAAGTTCATATATGAGTGTAAGAAATTAATATATGCACCCTAGAAATCTAAGATATATAGTAGTATTAATATGCCAAAGGGCTTCTAAAAGTGCCAATATTTTAACAGAGTTTAAAAACAGCTATCCTGAAGGCTTGAGTATTACCATGGCTACCACATCTCTTGCTGCTATGGCAATTATATCAGCACAAGAAACTGCGCGAGGGCATGCCTTTTCTAGCTTGGCTTTTGCTTCATCAATCACGTAGAACGATCCAAGTGAGATGTTAGGAGGGCCATCTTTCTCTGCTTGGTTTCTGGGACTTGAGTCCAGCAGTATTGATGCATCACATCCCTATATGCACATGCATTATTTACTCTGCAATATGGATCTGTGTTTTGTTTTGACTCTGAAAAACTAAGGATAAAGAGAGCATACCCTTATGAAACAGTCATGGAAGAACATCCTCAATATACGAGCTGGTACTTTTGGGTCATGCTTAGAAGCATATAGAACTGTCTCTGATATAATCTTCTCCAATTGTGGACATGTTTGATCGTAATAGTGGGCATCAAGCTCAGCTTTGGATACAGAGAACAATGTCAAGAAGAGGAAAATGGTTGTAAACAACAAGTTTTGTGGTGGCAGAAGATCCATTGGTCTCAAGTAGTGAATCAGATAAGCAGACAAGAGACCAGAAGAATGAGGATGTGCGATGAAAATTTCATTGAAATATAAACAATATAAATAGAAGTGAACCATACTTTGAAGTTTCATACTTTGAAGCCACTCAATGTTGGAGGATTGGTCTAAAAGTTCATAATATCTTCGGTAATCAACAAACTCATTTGATAGTGTAATGGTAATCCTTCCAAAGGAGTTTTCTTTCTGTATCACTGTATCAGCTAACGTTGCCTATTCTGTATCACTCATTGCACCTTCTGGATTAAGGGCCAGTTTATGAAAAAGAGAGGTTTTTCTAAAGCATGCGCATGACAGAAAAGTGTGTTCCTGTTGGGTATAATGATTAACAACAATGGTATTCCTATACTTTTATTTTTACACTTCTTCCACACTTTCTCTTATATTTATTATTTTATCAATCACATATACTATCTTTTAGTTTAGGTAATATTATACTTCATAGTTCTGTTGGCCTATGTCTGTCAATTTTTAGTTTAGGTAAGCTGTAAAGTTGGTGATAAGAGATGAAGTACAAGATCATTCTGCCCTAACAATTTGCCTTCTTTTAATGGGAAGGTTCCTATCATCTAATGCTACTTAGGGTAACAAGAAAGAAAAGCAAAACTAAAAAAAAAAAAAAAGAGGAGGGTATTATTGTTTAGTGCTCATTAGGTCATTAAATTTTTAAATGGTGTCATAAAATGTTCAAACCATTTTTTAATAAAAAATAATTATTCTACTATAAAAGTAATTATTATATTCATTTTTTATAACTAAATAACTACTTTTTTTATAAATGATAAAAAAATAAGTGAACAATGCATTCAATTTGGTGCCAGCTCAATGACACCAAAGAATAAATTTCCTGTAAAAAGAACTTTGTCCAACGATTCATTTTGCAGCTCATATATTAGAAGTTCAAATGATATGCTATACTGTTATTTTTTTTGCCAATCTATTTTAATAAATTAAAAATTATTCTATTCAAATGCTTGGAATTTTTATTTTAGAAATGCACTTCCTGAGATACAATATTATCTTTTAAAGTTGTTTTGACGCATTGTTCAAAATTCATTTGAGACATAAAAAAAATGTTTTATAAAGAAATATCACAAAATAATTAAATCTACAAATAATTTTATTATTCATGGGTAGTGTCACAATATGACGGATGGCTAAAATACAGTTTTATAAAAATAGAATCGTCACCAATTAATTAGAAAGATAATTGAAATCTTCAAAAAATCCTAAAATTGGCATTTGAAATTAGAGAAAATATTTAAGAGTCGAACTACGTGTAAGGAAGGTATTAGATACTCCACAATATTTATCCTTAAAGATGATTACCTTAAATTGTTTGCGCTTAATTTTATTACCTTTTAATTATTTTGATTACCCATTTTTATTAATGCGATATGAAAATGATGAAAGAGTCGGACCTGACTTATTATGTAAGAGCCTGCGCACTCTAATGGAGATCAAGGTCCACGTAATTTGATATGATGTTGAAGTGCCTAGGACGAATATATAATCTCAACCATAAAGTATGTAGTATTTTAGTTTTGTTTAGGGCGAATATATGATCTCAACCCTAAGACATGTAATATTTTAATAAGATAATGTGAGAGAATAAATTTTTACCCAAAATCTTTAGAAGTTGGGTCAATGTAGGAGAATAAACTTCCACCCAAAACCTATGGGTGAAATAAGATAATATATAATAATAAATCTTCATATAAAGCTTAAGACAATATGAGAAAATAATTTTTCATATATTATTTATGAAAAATTAGATCAATAGGGAAACTGAATTTCCACACAAAGCCTAAGCCACCATAAAAAAACATTTTCATATAATGTATGTGTCACAACGTGACGAATGACTAAAACATATAGATTTTATGAAAAATAGAGTCGCCACCAATTAATTAGGAGAATAATTAAAATCATCTAAAAACCCAAAAACTGGCATTTAAAACCAAAAGAAATGTTCGAGAGTCGAATTACATGTGAAAAAAGTGTTAGGTACCCCACAACATTCATCCTGAAAGATGGTTACCCTTAATTGTTTGTGCATAATTTTATTATATTTTAATTATTTTGTTTATCCCTTTTTATTAATGCGATGTGAAAAAGATGAAAGATTAAAAACTAGACCTGTTTTACTATGTAAAAGTCTACGTATTCCAATGGATATTAAGGTTCATGTAAATCGATATGGTTAATGATACACCTAGGATAGATATATAGTATCAACCCTAAGACAGAAAATATTTGACTTTGATAAGATAATATTTTGGTAAGATAATGTAAGAGAATAAATCTCTACAAAAAATCTTTAGGAATTAGGATAATGTAGAAAGAAAAATCTCCACCTAAAGCTCACAAATTCAACCCGAATGCTTTCCCAATGGTTAAGGGTATCACAATTAAGAATGTTTGGGGTGTGAAGGTTCTGCAGGCGAGTTTGATACAGGGACTGAAAAATGCCCTTTTTACTGAGATTTGTCTCTCTAATATTAACCTTCACGGAGTGACAGGATCAAGAGCTCCTCCTTGGAAGTGTTCTGATGTGTTTGGAGTTGCTCGTCAGGTAAGCCCATGGCCATGTTCACAGCTCACCAGCCATCAGCCTGGATCATGTGCCAATTACTCCTTAATTTAGTGGAGATTTTACCTCTGCTCGAATCAATAATAATTGTAATAAAGTTTCTTATATATATTGAACCATCATTATGAAAGGTTAAGAATTTAATTTTTTTTAAAACAAAACTGAAGTCATTAGAGATTAAATTCATCAACAATGGTTTCGCCATGTAATTCTCCCTTAGATACAACCGTTACTTTATGGCGTATGCCAACCCCGAAGCTAAAAAACCTAAAACAAAGGTTTTGGATTAGATGCCCAGTTAGCTGAGAGTCTCAACCTGGGATACACAACACAAAAATACCTTCGAAAATCCAGGGGAATGGAAGCAAAAGGCTACGATGACAACGGAATGAGTTCCGGTAGAGAAAATGAATTCGTGCACTAGAGAGCAATAGAAGAGTTGGGCAATTCATGCAATTATTCCTTTTTCCAAGTATTTGTTAATGATTTTGTTAAAAATATCCATCCACAGCTGTTCAACCGATTACCGATTACACAATTTTTTAATCCACACTTGATCTAACAGTCAAATTTCACCACATCACATCCAATGGCTAAGAAACGTCCTGAGCTCGAAACCGCCACGTTTATAACCTAAAAAACTTTGCTAAGCTTTCAAAATTAAGTCACAATGGGCTAAGTGAGCCGTAGAAATCAATTTTTCCAAAGAATTTAACTTGGTCCAAAATTTGAAAAAAGGTTGTTCGAAAACCCGAGTTGCAATTTTGGTCTAAAAAAATTCATAGCCCAACTTTTAATTAAAACTCCCATATTTGTAATCCATTTTACATCAAAATCAATTTTTATACTTTCATTTACTTGGAGGTCATTGGAACCCCATTCAAAAGTTGCCATTTATCCAAAATAATTTGATCTCTAGAAGATCTTGATAAAGATGGGCCTCTGGAACCCTTCTTCGTCCAACATAACTGGAACTCTAAAAAGATTTCCCCTTTGGAACCCAAAGCTTTTGAAAAGGAAAAAAAGGTATACTGAATAAAATTAAAATCCAAACAATTTCCTTGAGGAGCAAGCTGAACATTTAATTTGAAAACATGCTCTGTTGTAAAGAAAACCAAACTATCTTATCAAACGGCTCTTGAAGCTTAAAACCATTATTTTGTCTTTATTTTATTCATCATAAAACAGGAATATTGGGCATCATTTTGTCACACCAAAATAAAATTACCAGCTTAAATAAATAATAAACAAGAGCAAGGATTAATAACACAGGAGGGGTTTATGTTTTACAAATGAAACTGGGGGAATGAAAAAATAAAACATGACAAACTGTTACAGACTCGATAAAAGCCTATACAACCCAAATAAGAAATAAATAAGATTTCGACCCTAGTGAAAACAAATAAAGGAAGAAATAATACACAAACAGTAAATCCACACACTCTGATTAAAACACCTAACAAAGATACTATTCATACCCAATGAGCTCAGGAGCAAAGGGTATTCTATGCTTCCAAATGACTGCGGGAAGGAAGGCCCCTAAATTCAAGTGACATTATGACCATGAACAGATTTATTTTCACAATAGAAACCCAACGAAAAATTATGTTCACATCCATAAAATTCAACCCAAGCTTAAACACAAGGATATTATCATATATTAACAAGGAACTAGATGTTAGAGTAAGTTTACAAGAACAAATGAAATACCAAAGAAAATGGACTCCTTTACTGAGCCAATTGAACATGCCAACAAAACATGGTATAAATGAGATCAGCTTTGATCAAACCAAGCGACAGGATTTTTTTACCAGCCTATGATAGGATTTAAACCCCTCTTTAGAATCATGCGATAAACCAAAGATAAAGCTAAGCTAGAATCAATAAACCACAACTTATTTAGACCCAAGTCATGACCAAGTTTTGAACCAAAATGAAATCACACTTGTGTCAGCATACCAGCCAGTTAAATTGAGGTGCACAAGTTTTAAAACGCTTATCAATATCATCCTCATTCATGGTAGAAAATCTAACTTGAAACCCATCAAAACGGGACACAAAATAAGCATTGCTTTGATACAGACACTATATTTCAAACTTAAAGCCATGAATCCAAACAATTTACATACATTACATAGAGTTTAAAATCAAAATTGGATTAAAACTAATGGCATACATCCAATGAAACACACCAACATGATGTTTTGAACCTTAAATGAACGTCGGATTTCAACTCAGCCACTCGACATGACAACTCAACAAAAAAAAAAAAAAAAAACAATCAAAATTGAGCACAAGCCAGGATAAAAAACACATAATATAACCCAAAAAAAACTCAATTTTTTCTTTAGCAAGGTCCTGTTAAAAAAACCACTCATGAAAAAGACACGAGAATGATCAGATTTAAACCCAAAGGCCCTTCATTCCATAATCCATGGTATTATGAGAAAATATCAAATTTAAGGTATTCAAAATAAGATTACCTATGCAGAACAAAGAGTCAAAATTGAAAAAGAAAAAAATTCCCCACTTGCTCACAGGTATTAGGGATTTCAATCCCCAGCCCCTCCATCATGGCTCATGAAATAAAATTGAGGAAGAAAGGAGAGTAAATCGGGAAAAACTTACCTTTCTGATGGATAATGTATAACCGGTCTACAGATCCCGAGAACCCCTACCCCAATTCCTCTTGCTTTTGTAAAAATTTCTTCATTTCTCAAAACATAATCTTCTTTCTTGTCACCTCCCCTCTGAATTCTTTAGCTTGTTCCCCCTATTTATAGCTAAAAAAAATCTATCCCTCGTACAATACTCTTACTCTGACCAAGAAAAAACCCCTTCTTCTTATCTTGATCCATGCTGATCGTGAGCTGGAGGCTGGGTGAAGACAACAATGCCCTAAAGGTCAACGAAATCTGCTGGTGCCGAGGTCTCATGAAGACAAACGAATCCGAGGAAATTGACGCATTAAATGAGGACATCGGAAAGAACAAAGAAGGGGAAGACGTGGCTTGATGTGTTGGCTATGGATAAACATGAAACCGGGCACTGTAGGAGATATTTCAGAATGTGAGATGGGGGATGGAGATGATGCTTCATGGTGGTGCCTTCAATGGTGGGTATGAGAGAAAAGAGATGAAAGGATTAGAAAATAATGGCTGATGGAGGCGTGAAGTAAAGGAAAATAGGAAAAGGGATGAGAAACCACCGCTGATTCATAGTATTCCAAACAAGGTATTAAATTTACCGTTTCGGCGACTCAGAAACAGAAATATTTCGAAACGTTTCGAAAATTTTGTGGAAACGAAAAATTTTTTAAAAAACGTTTCGAATAAGTTTAAATAATAATTTTTTTAATTATAAATAATTTTAATAGGATAATAATAATATAGATATATATAATTAGATAATATAATATTGAATAATTATGTTCTCATTCAAATAACATTAA
>JASKGM010025691.1:0-65418 GCA_034509205.1 Ceratonia siliqua | reverse complement strand
TCAATGGTTCTGCCATTTTTTGAATGGGCATGTGGTGTCCTGATTTTTGTGCCCTATGGTCCCTTTCAAATTAAATTGGGCCTCAAAGGCTCAATCCAGTAAAATATATGTATATATATATATATATATGTATAACAAAAATGAGTTTCAAGGGCCCAATAGAATTATTCTTAAAGGAGGAGGGTTCAAGGCCCAATTAATTTCGAAAGCCCGATTATTGTCTAAAATGGTTCCAAGGGCCCAAATAGACATTAGAAAGATTTTAATGGCTCAATTGGTCCAAGGGGTTAATGGTCCATTTTTATCTTAATTGAATAAAGTTGTTTATTTAAATATTTTCCAAAGGGGTCCAAAGCCCACTATTGCTTTCATGGCTTTAAGAACTTAAATGAAGGTTCGCGAAAATATAATTGGCTTCCTAATTCAATATCTTCAAAAATTTGCATTTCAACCTCTAATCTTTTGATAATTGCATTTCAACCCCTAATCTTTTAATAATTGCATTTCAACCCCTAATCTTTTAATAATTGCATTTCAACCCCTAATCTTTCAATAACTGCACTTCATCACACTTTCAAGAATCATATTTTAACCCCATAATTTTAAAAAATTTACATTCCAATCCTTGATTTCTTGAAATTACATTTTGGCTCTCATTTCTTTCAAATACCTTTTTCGCCCTCTTACTTTTATAAAATTCAATTTTGCCCATATACTTAACGTTTAAATGAACTTTCAGTAGAAGTTTATCTTCTCCGGAGTTCAGTTTTTCTAGACTTTCAGTGGACCCCAAAGTCTCGATTTTCATAAACATTTAGTGGAGGTATATTCTCCCCAATGTTGTAATCCAATATTCAGGCTTTAAGTGGAATTTTACATTCCCTTAACGTCTTGAATTCCACAGGCTTTTAGTAGAGATATATCCTCTCCAAAGTCTTAACCCGTCTAGGCTTTAAAGTGGGAATTAAATTTTTCCTAAACGTCCTAGTGCCTTTTTAATTAATTAATCAGTTAATCAATCAGGCACTTACTTAGTAAGGCAGGTCTAGTTATTTATTTTTTTATCTTTGTCCAATATTATTTTATTAATAAATGGGGTAATTATAATACAGTAAAATTATTAAGCACAGAAGATTTAGGGTAACCATCCTTAGTGATGGACGTCATGAGGTGCCTAACACCTTCCCCACACGTAATTAGACTCCCGAACCCTTCCTCTGGTTTCAAGGGCCAGTTTTCCTTCTTTTTTTAAGGATCCCAATTATCCTTCCAATTAATTGGTGGCGACTCCTATTTTCTCTGCGTTTTCCCTTACCCGCCTCAAAATCATAAAATGATGACTATTTCACCAGCCGTCACGTTGTGACAATGATGAATGTGTACTCTTATTTGAATAAATTATTCTATGAAGATATATAACACAGTACCAATGCCATGTATGATATTGGAAGGTATATAGAAGTATTAGAAAATAATTTATTTTATAGAATGTTTGGATGAGATAATTTAAGAGGTAAAGTAATTTTATAGGATATTTCAAATATTTACTTTCGTTTTGTTTGGATGATTAATTACAAAATTTTAAAAATTTCAAGTAATTAATTCCATCATAAAATTTTATAAGATATTTCAAATATGCACTTTTAGGTGTAATTTCAAAATCTTTCTCAATTTGCTTAATACCTTGGCATCGGACTCAAATTTAACCTTAGTCCTCGGCCATAAATTCAAATCCAAGTCTATATTTGGAACTGAACTCGGAACCAGACTCTACCGAAATTTGTATAACTTATATAATGTTACTCGGGAGGCAAATAATCGAAAAAGAACTATTACAATAATATCTATTACATATTATAAAAATCTTTTGGAAGCAAAAATTGAAACTTCTAATTTCAAATTTGATGCATATTCTTCTTCATCATTTATAAACACTTATAATGCACATGAAAACATTTAATGAACCAAATCTAATCAAAAGAATTCGATAATAAAAGTTCAAATTTTGCTAAAAATAATGTCCATCAAAGTTTATCACATTGGCTCACTTCTTTTTCTCCTTAATTTACAAATGATCTGAAAAAATATATGATGTTTCCTCTTAACCATTTTGAAATTTGGATTATTAGCATAATTAAATCAAGTGACCCAAAGGCAAAAATCATCTAAAAAGCTCACAAATTGTTTACTATCATGGTTGTAAGGAGTAATTGTTAGGACTTAGGAGGATGATTAAGATTAATTGTGTTAAATAAGTTAGAGAATAACGTCGACAAAAACTTAAAATCTAAAAAAGAAAAATTGACTAAATTTTTAAATTTTTTTATTACAGGGTGTTGGGAAATGGTTCATAATTAAAAGGTTGTGATTTTATTTTTCCTTAAAATTACTTTAAAAATAATAAATTTCATTGTGAAAATTAATTCAAACATAATATTCCAAAAATATAGGAAATTGAGTTGTTAGCCAATTCAATATCCAACCATTTCAAATTCTATCAAATTTTATATTACACAATACAAAAACACTCTAAATTTTTGTTTATAAATTCTGTAAAGAGATTTTAAATTTCTTTATAGACATATGGATTTTCGTATTTACACTAATATTCTAGTTTCTTAATATAATACTTAAAATATCGCACATGAAAATTTATTTCTCATTATATGCTAAATTTTGCCACATAGATAATTTTTTTTTTTTCACGTGGAGTAGTTGGGAATGACACACTTTCAACATTTTCTTGTCATATTATTAAACGTCCCATTTTTCACTTTCTTTTATTCAAATTTATATAACAAAATTACAAAAATATATATAATATATACTTTTTATAGAGAAAATTTTTAAAAATAAAAATAATTTTATTAAGACGCTTTTAAAGATAAAATGGTGTTATATGTACTTTTCTTTAATTGTCTCCCAAATTATCTTAAAAGGTTTTTCATAAGGATACAAGAGTAAAAATATATTTTATAATATATTTATTTTGTAATTTTAGTTTGAGAATGCACGAGTCATCATGTTCATTGAAGCTCATGTGAGCTTAGAGCTGGCAAACGGGCTGGCCCAGCCCAGCCCAGCCCAGCCCGTCGGACTAGCTACCATGTTCGGGTTGGGCTGGGCCGGCCCAGTTTTGTTTTGGGCTGGGAACATACCAGCCCAGCCTGGCCTTATACCAGCCCATCGGGCTTCGGATCAACCCAGTACTTTTTGACTTATCAAATTTAAATGAGAAAAAAATTATTATTTTATATAAAAACATAAGTTTAGCTCATCAATCATCATTATAATCTTATGTATATATATATTACTTTCATGTTAGAATAAAGAAATGTCACTAATTATTGAAACTGTATGTTAGGTTGAAGTTTTAAGAAAAGTAGCCAATATTTGATGACATGAAAGCAGTAAACTCCAATATGAGTTTGCTAATTTTACTTCCTACTTAATTGGAGATGTTCTTGGGAGAAAATATAATTGACTTAGGAGAAATAAACAAATAAAAATTTAATCTTTTTACATAGAAAAAAAAAATTTAAGCTTGAAAATGTTGGTTTGAGAAGCAAATTTAATCTTTTTAACTTGGATATCATTTTCCTTTTTATAATAAATATTAAAATAATAAATATTATTAAATATTATTATATAATAAAAGTATTATCGAAAAGACATTCAAAGTATTAACAAGTTTGAGAAGCAAAAACTAAAAAAGAAAGAAAATTTAAGAGGAATAACTAGATAAAGTAAAAAATATATATGTAGTGTGAATGGTAAGATTTGAACCCATGTCTTCTTGGCCAAAATAAAGTGTTCCAACTACTAAGTTACAATCACATGTTTGTACCTAATGAGACAAAGTTTAAATTTTATAAATTGTTGTTGGCCCGCTGGGCCAAAGCTCCTAATTCTTATTTCTTTTTCTTATATTTGCACATGAGTTGTCATTTTATGCACAAATAAGTTCATGTTTATTTTCTTAACTTTTATGTTTTCAAAATTTAATTTTTTTATAATATATAATTTTTATAAAAATATAAAATATTTTAATGTAATTAATAAAATAATACAAACTTAGATAAAAATATATATCAAAATTAAATTTAAAAATTTAAAAACTGAAAAAGCAAGAAAAGGGAATTAAACATGAACTTATTTGTGCACGTGAATAATCAATGAAAATGACAACTCATGTTCAATTCAAAAAAAACTACAAAATTTATATTATATTTACATAAATATAATATATTATTGTAATATTGTGATGAAATAATTATATTATGTAATTACAAAATAAAAATACATTAATAATAATTAATAAATAAGATATAAAAAGCAAGCAGTTAAATTTTTAAACATAAAAACAAATGAAAAAACTAAGAATTGAGAATGGAAATGAGTCGTCAATAGATATGACTCGTGTATATTCAAACTAATTGTGCAAAAATAAATTTAGAACTTGAAAATGTTAAAGAAAATTATTATTTAATGTGTTTAGAGGTATCGTATTTTATAATAATGTTTGATAAATGTGAATTTATTTAATTAGTAAGGCCTCCAAGTAATTAAACTATTATTGTTATTATGAATCTTTTAGCAATTGATTAGTTTTTTGAAGTATTTTAATGTAAGATAAGGTAGCAGCAAAGTATATAGCATTTAAAGCTTCTTTGGGCCAAATTCTACCAAAATTGAAGCCTCAGCTTGGACAAATTGAAGCTACAGCATCCAAGTACTTGCTACACATGCCAAAGACCAGAGAGCTAGGCATCGCAATGAGTTGGCGTTGCGGTGCCCCTGCATGGTGCCTCAACATTGCCGTGACATCCCTGTTTCCCCTAAACTCTGGCGCCAAAGGCTAATGCTATAAACCCCAATGGCGCAGCAGCTCACAAGTTGTGGAGCTACAATGCCCATGCGTTAGTGATCTTAAGTAGCATCAAAATTCATCAGAAAAATGGACTTTTGACTGGAAAAAAGAGGAGCTAAGTTTGGAGCAAAGTTTGGCAATAGCAAAGGGACTTCTTAAAGGAGTAAAGCTAGGAGATCAAGATTTTTGGGCTATTAGTGTTTTTATTTCTAAATCTCTTTACTTTTCATCTTTCGAATTACTGATGTCGGTTGTATCTTTGACTCTTGTTTTTCATATAGGATTACAATTGGAACCCACATGTAGTATGACTTAATTTTATTTCTCATTAATCTCAATTAATTATTTTTTATTGTTTTCTCTATATGTACTTAATGCTTTCTAATTGACTGGCCATTAATTAGATGGAATTAGGAAACTAGAAGAACTTTGGAAAAAGGATTTGGGATTTTAGCCTTAGGTGATCAATAAGCAGAAGCGTTGAGATCGTGTAAGATAGGAATATACTTACATGACATGTGTAGCCTTAAAAATAGTTTAGACTTAATGAATTCTTGATTAATAGCTACTCATAGGAATATAGGGTACCTTTAATTAAGGATATTTCTAATTGACCATTGGGAGAGGCTTTTAGATAAATTAGGGCTCTTGGCTAATAATTAAGATAATTAATTGAGTAATTGAGGAAGAAATTGTTCATCTCTAAGTTGATTGCTCTAGCTTTATTGCTAATTCATTTTTCCTTAATTTAATTAATTGCAATCAGTTAGTTTAATTACGATTAGGAAGGATAATTTTGATACTCAATAGCTTAGTGGCAAATCCTCGTGAGAACGATACTCTGTTCATCACTTTATTACTTGTTAGACAATATTGTGCACTTGTGTTGCAATTTTTCCCAACAAGTTTTTAGTGCCATTGCCGGGGATTTGTTTTACTACTTTGTTGATATTAATACCAATTTCTTAGTCTTAAATTAAACTTTTCTTTTTTTATAAGTGTTTTAAGTTGTTGCACATGTAGTGCTACTATACCAGAGTCTCTTTTCCAAAATCGAGATCGAAAGAACTTGCAGAAGGAATAGGAAAGAAAGAACTAATGCTCTAATTCAACAGCGAACAATGGTCGAAACAGTAGATGTAGAGCCACACTAGTCACTTAAGGACTATGCTGCCCCTCAAGTAGATGGCGTTCAGTTAAGCATCATTAGGCCAAATATTCATGCAAATAACTTTGAAATCAAGCCAGGGATAATTCAATTATCTAAACATCAGTTCAATTTAGGGGTCTGCCTCATGATGATACACACTCTCACATTGCTAATTTTTAGGAGATTTGTGAGATATTTTGGCATAATGGAGTGTCTTTAGATGCAATCAGACTCAGATTGTTTCTATTCTCACTTCAGGATTAATGGGGAAGTGACACATGTGAGTCCATTGGGCCATTGACTAGAGCATGTGCTAAAGAGATTTAACCCAAACTTAACCTTGTTATGAAGACTAGTGCAGATATGGAGCAACATGTGTTAAGCTTACAAGTTTACTGGGTCATTTTATTTACTTGTGCTGGTTAATTGTTATTTGGGCTTGTTCTAGTTATATTGTTGTTTAGGCTTTTTATTGAGTAAAGTATTTATTTATTTGAGTTGGACTTATTCAAGTATTTCTTGGGCATGTTAAAAGTTAGAGTTGCTTAAGCCTATATCCAAAACAAAACTAGGGATTGTCAGTTTCTAAGCTATTTGAGGGAGGCTCGATCCCTTTTAGTTTTCAGTTTTGAACATCATTTTGGAAATAGTGTTTCGGGATTTTTGGCGCCACTTGAGTGAGTTCTTATCTAGTTGGATTACTAGTGGTGAACCCTAATTGATTCTTATCACTCTCAATCCTCTTAATTCCAGAGTGTGAATTAAGCCAACCTGATTTATTTGTGGCATGTAAACTTATTGACATAGTCAATTAGTTCATCTTCCTTATTTCTTTATTTCAGATTTAACCAATTTCCAGCCGCCATTATTTTTAGATCTTGGCAACGCACATCATAGTGGTATTAGAGCTTTAAGTTAGACGTGGCTAGAAACCATGTTAACCAGAACAACCACGGCAACCAGAACAAACATGGCAACATGCCTAAAAGGCTTACTTTGGAGCAGGATCAGATTATAGCTCTCCAACAGGGGCAAGAATAGATGCTTGACACGATGAGAAAATTACAGCAAGTTGTTCAACAACGACATCCACCCCGATAACAATAGTAGTAGCCACGTAACCCTAGGGAAGAAGGTGGAGGCGGGGGCATCGACGTGGATGAAGATGAGGAGGACATCACTGGAGAAGAAGCATACCTGAAGTGGGTGCACCGAGTAAACAAGTTCTTTGAATGCCACAACTACACCGAGGCAAAAAAATGTAAGTTGGCTACCTTGAATTTACTAATTATGCCAATTTATGGTGGAAAATTTTGAAGAACCAGCGTAGGAGAGATGGCGAGGGGGATGTTAGTAGCTAGAGTTTAATGAAGTGAAGAAATTAATGCATAAATGATTTGTGCCTAAGTATTATATTCAAGAGCTTTATATCCAATTACAGTATTTGGTTCAAGGGGGTATGAGTATAGATGATTATGTTAAGGAATTTGAAGCTTTTATGGTGCAACGTGGATTACGTGAGCCCCAAGAGCAAACAATTACTCATTTTGTTGGTAGGTTAGCACTTGAAATTACCAACTCTGTTGAACTACCATCTTATGTATTTTTGGAAGATATTATTAAGCTTACAGTGAAAGTTGAGCAGCAGCAAAAGAGAAGTGCAACTAAGCAATGCTAGGGATAGCAATTTAGTAACAACAAAAATCCAACCTCCATAACATAGTAGGTAAGATCAAAGTGGAGCAACCAAAAGATTGAGAAAGGAGCCTCTAGCTCCAAAAATACATATTTGGTATCCAAAGGCAAGGATGGGATGGTGGAATCCAGTCCAACAGAAAATATAACACCACCAAGAGCAAAAGATGTGCAGTGTTTCAAATGCTTCAGGCATAGACACATTGTAGCTAAATGTCCTAATAAGAAAGCAATGATGATTCAAGAATCTATGGATGAGATAGAGAGTGAATCCTAAGATGAGGACTAGGAAGGCAATAAGACTTGTTTGGAGTATGCTGATTATGGCGAGATACTGGTTTTATGACGAACACTAAATAAGCTGGACAATCAGCAGTAGGAGAATTTATTTCATACCAAGTGCACGATGAATAATAAGGTGTGTGGGGTTATCATTGATGGGGGTAGCTATGCTAATGTGGCTTCAAAAACAATGGCGGAAAATTTGGGACTGCCTATGACAAACCATCCTACATCTTACACTTTGTAGTGGATCAATAATGAGTGAGATTGCAAGGTAATGAAGTAAGTATAGGTTACTCTTTCCATTAGCAAAAACTACAAACATGAGGTAATATGTGACGTCATTCTTATGAGTGCTGGCCACCTGTTGCTTGGAAGACCATGGTAGTATGATCGGAGGGCTATTCATGATGGCTTCAAAAACATATATTCCTTTAAACACAAAGGAAAAACTATTGTGATGGCATCATTCACTCCCCAACAAGTGCAGCAAGATCACCATAATGTTGAGAAACCAAAAAAGAGTTTATTCGCAACAAAGGGAGAGATAACATGTGCCTTGCATCATGTTAACCCAGATTGGATACTTGTGGCTAAAGAGGTCATAGTTGGTAAAAATTCATCAATTCCAACTGATATATGGCAATTATTAATGACTTTATTGACTTGTTTCAACAGAGTTACCACAGGGTTTACCATCTATTCGGGGCATTAAGCATCAAATTGATCTTATTCCTGAGGCTGCCTTACCAAACATACTAGCATATCGATGCAATTTGGACAAAACAAAATAATTACAAAGAAAAGTGAATTAGCTAATTGAGAAGGATCTTGTTCAAGAATCGATGAGCCCTTACTCTATACCAGCATTACTTGTACTAAAGAAAGATTGGAGTTGGCGCATATGTATTTATACCCAGGATATAAACAAAATCACAATCAAGTACCAATATCCTATTCCCCGATTAGATGACATGCTAGATGAATTACATGGATCGATGATGTTCTCAAAAATTGATTTGAAGAGTGGGTACTATCAAATCTGGATGTGAGAAGGAGATGAATGGAAGACAACATTCTAAACCAAACACGGGCTATACGAGTGATTGGTCATGCCATTTGGTTAATCAAATGTACCAAGTACTTTCGTAAGGTTTATGAATCATGTACTACGTAAGTTTCTTAGAGAATTTGTGATTGTATATTTCGATGACATCTTGGTCTATAGTAGGGACATGGAGGGGAATGCTTCACACTTGCAAAAAGTATTTAAGGTTCTGTGCAATGATAAGTTGTATGGAAACCTCAAGAAGTGTACATTCTACCAAGACTAGGTGGCATTTCTTGGTTTTGTGGTGTCCCATGATGGTGTAAAGGTTGATGAAGAAAAGGTGCAGGCAATTCGAGAATGATCAACACCAAAGTCAATTTCAAAGTTAATTTCAGAGGTTAGGAGTTTCCATTGCTTGGCTTCCTTTTATAGGTGGTTAATGGAAAATTTTAGCTCCATCCTGGTTCCATTAATCGAATTGACTAAGAGGAAAGGCAAGTTCAAGTAGAATGATGCTGCCCAACACAGTTTCGAATTAATTAAGGAGAAACTTTGTTCGGCCCTTACACTAGAACTTCTAGACTTTTTGAAGACTTTTGAAATTGAGTGTCATGCTTCTGGATTGGGGATTAGAGTTATTTTGATGTAGGAGAAACATCCCATTGTGTACTTTAGTAAGAAGTTGAATGGAGGACATCTCAATTATTCAATTTGTGACAAGGAAAGTTATGCTTTAATTCAGGCATTGGAGACATGGCATCACTATTTATTGCCAAAGGAGTTATAATTCAACTGATCATGAGTCGTTGAAGTATTTGAAAGGATAAAGCAAGTTGAATAAAAGGCATGCAAGGCGGATAGAGTTTTTGGAGGCTTTCCCTTATGTGATTAAATACAAGAAAGAAAATGCGAATGTTGTAGATGATGCATTGAGCTGTAGTTATACACCTCTTTTCATGCTGAATACTAAACTTCTGGGTTTTGAATTGATTAAACATCAATGAAAGGAAGACCCTAGATTTACCAAGTTGTATGAAGCATATGAAACACACGCCATTCAAGGATTCTACAAGTATGATGGCTACTTATTCAAGTCATGGAAGTTGTGTATTCCCCAGTGTTCAGTTCATGAATTTCTTATAAGGAATGCACACAGTGGAGGACTTACAAGTCATTTTGGTAAAAAGAAAACGTTTACTGTGCCTAAGGAGCATTTTTATTGGCTGCGTATAATTCAGGATGTGCTTTGCATTGTTGAGCATTGTGCAATGTTCAAGAAATCCAAAAGCCGAGAATTAATGCATGGACTATACATGCCTTTACCAGTGCTCGATCACCCTTGGACTGACATTAGTATGTACTTTCAAGTTAGGTTTGCCTAAGACCCAAAAACAAAAGGATTTGATTATGGTGGTTATGGACTAGTTTTTGAAGATGGCTTACTTAATTGTTGTCACAAAACAGATAATACTGTACAAGTTGCTAATTTATTTTTCAAAGGGGTCATGCGTCATCATGGAGTTCCAAAAAGCATCGTGTATGATCATGATACCAGATTCATGAGCTATTTCTGGAAGACTCTTTAGGCAAAAATTAGCAAGCGCTTGATGTTCAGCACATCTTGCCACCCACAAACTGATGGGTAAACCATGGTTGACTCTTACTTTTTCTTCCTTACTTCAAATTGTTATTGGTAAGAACTTGAAAAATTGGGATGACTACTTGGTATATGTGGAATTCACTTATAATCATTTGGTTCATAGTGGAACCAAAAACTCTCCTTTTGAGGTTGTTTATGGATTTAACCCGATTACGCCTCTTGATCTGATCCCATTACCCACTAGTGAGTATGCTAATTTAGATGGTATTAAGAAAGTAGAACTTGTGAAGAAATTGCATAAGTAAGTGATAGATGCATAACTTGTCATGTTTTTATATTGAATTCACTTTCATTTACGTGCTTTATTCTTGAATTTCTTGTGCTGTTAGCTTTATTTTATGTTTTGTAGGTACTTTTGAGGTGAAATTCAATTATGAGTGAAGTGATGCAAGTTAGGCAAGGTTTGGAGCAATTTAGAGGGAAGCCAAGGTCCAAAAGTGAAGAAAAATGCTCTTGGACTCGAGAGTTTAGCGCCCCAACGCTCAGAGATAATGTTACGGCACCCATAATTATGTGCCATCAGGCCTAGAGCTATGACATTGGTTCTTAGCGCTACATATCGAGCTATCATGAAGGGAGGAGACCGTGGCACCCAAGACTGATTTTACCCAAATTGAATTCGAGGGTCGGGCACTGTAGCGCCCAAAATGTAGAGTCACAGTGCTTATATGCATCGTTTACTTTAAAAACACTTCTCACACCTCATTTGTACAAGTTTGGCTTAAGGAAAATTAGAGAGAAACCATAGAAGAGAAAAGGAGAAGTGAAGGAGAGCTTTAAAGGGTGGATTCAGCAAAGATTAATCCACGTGGAGATATTCAAAGAGTTTTATCTTTCTCTTTTCCCTTCTTCCTTGTATCTTCTTATGTTCATAATGGATTTGGATTGTATATTTGTGATGATTTTCTGATGATAGTTGGCTAAGTCCCTAGGTTGAGGGTAAACTCAATGTGTTGGGTATAACTTTGTGATTATATCTATTGATAATGTTCCTAAACTTTTCTTGAATGATTGTTTACACTTTTCTACTTGATTTGTACATGATTATTGCTTGGTTTTGTTTAGGAGACCAACTAAATGAGCTAAGTAATCTTCTAATGCTAGAATAGTGGATTTGAATACGTAATCATTTGATTATCTTATTCACAAGTATCGCTTTGTAGTGATTAAGGATGGCCAAGTTCTTGAGAACTATGATGTGGAGCATAACATAGGTTAAATAATCCAAGCGTTTGTGATTGTTGCCTAGATTAACCTATCTTTCTCATCTTAATGTTTCATTAGATTAAATCTAGAGAGCATTTTCTTGGTTCTTCAGTGAATAAGGAGTAAGTAGGGAGTGTTCTATTTACCAATAAATTAAGGAAAGATTAGGGTAGCAAAGCTTGTTGTTATCTACGGTTAGTAGTCAGGATAATAAGTTGTGAGCATTATTAAGTTTGTAATTGTAATGAGTCTTGTCTATGATCACCTGTCGTTGTCCAATGGTAAAGAGTGAACCCTAAGCCAAGTTTCTCACCATATTCTTATTTTTGGTTGTTTTGTTTATTTTTTATTATTTATCTTATTTCATATTTATCTTTAGTTTCTTATTTTCCAAACCCCCTTTTATATATTTTAGTTATTGATTCTTTGATTTTATTAGTAACTTATCAGCTAAACTTAATCCTCTACGAGAGAATGACCCTTACTTCTAAAACCCAAAATACTCACCACTATACTCCAAAGATTTATTTATGTGTTCTCATTTGGGAACACATCAAATTTTGGCTTTGTTGCTAAGGTTTGACGTTTCTCATTTGGGAACACACCAGCAAGTAAAGCACCAACTTGAGAAGCATAATGCAAGCTATTTTGCAAGTGCCAATAAGAGTAGAAAGTACATCCAATTTGCTTCAAGGGATCTTGTGTGGATTCATCTTCATAAGGAGTGATTTCCTAACAAAGAGCTGATGCCAAGAGCTGATGGCCCTTTCCAAGTCTTGGAAAAGATAAACAACAATGCTTACAAAATTGATTTATCAGGTAATTATGACATCTTTGCTACCTTTAAGATGCATGACTTATCTCTTTATTTAGCTGATACTGAGCTAGATTTGAGGGTAAATCCTCTTCAACCTGGGGAAGATGATGAGGGCCATAACACAAATGAAAGTGATGTGAGTCAATTGGGTTATCGACTAGAGCATGTGCTAAAGACATTCAACCCAATATTAATCTTGTTACGAAGTCTGGCATAGATCTGGAGTAACACGTGTTGGGTTTGGAAGTTTATTTGGCCACTTTATTCACTTGTGCTGGTTAATTGTTATTTGGGTTTATTCTGGTTATTTTGTTGTTTAGGCCTTTTATTGAGTTAAGTAGTTATTTATTTGAATTAGACTTGTTTAAGTATTTCTTGGGCCTGTTAAGAAGTTAGAGTTGCTTAAGCCCATATCCAAAACTAAACTAGGGTTTGTTAGTTTTCTAAGCTATTTGAGGGATACTTGTTCCCTTTTAGTTTTCAGCTTTGAACATCATTTTGGAAATAGAGTGTTTGGGCATTTCTGTCGCCACTTGTGTAAGTTCTTATCTTTGGTAAATTCTAATCGATTGTTATCACTCTCAGTCCTCCTAATTCTAGAGTATGGCGAATCAAGTTAACCTGATTGATTTGTGGCATGAAAACTTATCAACTCAGTCAGTTAGTTCATCTTCCTTATTTCCTTATTTCATATTCTACCAATTTCTAGCCACCATTATTTTCATATCTTGGTTGCACACATCAAGGATAAAGCAAAGAATTGGTTGAACTCATTACCTATTGGATTTGTCACCACATGAGATACTTTGGCATATAAATTCTTGGCAAAATATTTTCCACAAGCTTAGACAAAAAAGCTAAGAAACTACATTATTTTATTCCAGTAACTTGATTTTGAGTCACTCTACGAAGCTTCGGAGAGGTACAAGGACCTATTGTGCAAATGTCCCTATCATGCATTACCTAAGTGGTTATAGGTCCATACCTTTTATAATAGAGTGAATGGGATGTTAAAGTTAACTGTAGATGCTGTAGCTGGTGGTGCACTCATGGCTAATTCAATAAATGATGCTTATGATTTGTTGGAAGAGAAGGCTACTAGCAATTATCAATGGCCTACTAAGAGGTCAATAACTGGGAAGGTGGCTAGTGTCCATGAGGTGGATGCTCTTACAGCCTTGGCAACTTAAGTGGAAGTTTTAACAAAGAAGATAGACACTATATGTGTTCATTCAGTGCAAAGTCTTTCCGTCACATGTGATAATTGTAATGGGAATCATTTGACTAACCAATGTGTGATGGGGTCAAAATCAATTCAATATGTAAGCAACTTTAATAGGTAGCAGAACAACCTGAATTCAAACCATTACAATCCAATTTGAAAGAAACACCCAAACTTCTTATGGAGCAATAATCAAGTGGTGCCACATGCTTCTAAACGAACTTATCAATTAGGCTTTCACTCATAAGCACAGCCATAACCTCTAGTTCTATAGACAAAATTTACACTAGAGGAAGTGATAAGCACATGAAAATTCACATTTAGCACTGTATTTAATTGAAAAATCATCGAAAATAGAATTTAATCTAGATATTATTATGCTAATTTTGTAACATGTGCTTATTTCACTAAACAATTTGGCTTTAGCTTGTTTGTAATGTTTTATTGCTGAAATTTTGTAGGGAACAATTTCAACAATTGTTTGGATTTATTTGCAATCGACTAGTAGCCATGTCTTGGGGGAAGAAGAGAAAATCCCAATTAAAGATGATATGGTAGCAAATTTCAAAGTTATAGAAATTTTTTTAAGTTCTTCCATGAAGAACTAATTTATGGCAAAGCTAGGGATTTACTTGATTTGGCTACGAATTTCAACTTAAATTTATTCATAATTTGGGGCTTTTAAGTTTATATGATTATAAGGTTTTAGAATGCCTTTTTTATAGAGCGGTTTTGAGATTTGAGTAAATTTATGCTAAAATTACTCATAGATTTATTCTTGCTCTATCTATTGGGTTGTTGAAACACTAGTTTATTTTTAATCTTAGTTGGTTTCCCTTATTGACGTGATTTATTGTTGCCTTATTGCTTTAGCACAAGGTCATCTTTGAATCTGATTCTAGTAAAAATAATATGAATTTTAAAGCATGGAATTCAACCCCTTAGAATTACAATTGAAATTATTTTGGTTTGAATGAAATAGTTTTTTGATTAGAGGATTAATATAATTATCTCTTATTGAGTTATAAAATGAATTAATTGTGTGTTGAATGAACTAGTCCAATTGAGGAAATCCTAATGCTTTACTACCATAATTTCAGTTGAATAATTTATTTCTTCTTATTTAATTAGCATTCAATTTGAAAATTTTAATTTAGAATTATATAGTGTTTTTTACTATCTCTCTGTGGAATCAACACCCAAATCTATACTGCAATAGATGCATTGTGTTTTGGACATAATCAAGAAGCAGCCAGTTTATGACTGAAACAAGAACTCATCTCAAGAGTTAAGTAGCTTCCATCAGTAACTTGGAGACATAGATGGGTTAGTTAGCCATCAACCTCAATAATCATCCTTAGGGTTATTTGTCTAGTAATAATGAAGTTAATCCAAGAAAGGAAACTACTAAGCAATGCAAGACAGTAACTCTGATGAGTGGAAAGGAATTGATAGAAGTTTAGAAAAAGTATGAACCATCTAAGGACCCTAAAAGCAATGAACCAGAAGAGGAAATTATTAATCAGCAGGCCACCAAAACAAAGTCTATAGAGATATATAGGCAAGAGAAAAAGAATACCTCACCACCTCCATTCCCTTAATGATTTTAGAAGAAAAAGCTAGATGCTCAATTTTCCAAATTTGTAGAAGCTTTCAAGAAGCTTCAAATCAATATCCCCATTGCTGATACCTTGGAACATATGCCAAGCTACATAAAATTCATGAAAGAGATTATGTTTAATAAGAAGAAATTAGGGAATTTTGAGACTGTGTCCCTTATAGAATAGTGTAGTACAATTCTTCAGAAAAAGCTACCTGCCAAACTCAAGAATCTAGGCAGCTTTACTATTCCTTGCACCATTGGTAATCAATTCTTTGGCTAGGCTTTATGTGATTTGGATGCTAATATCAACTTGATACCATTATCCATATATAAGAACTTAGGTTTGACTAAAATAAAGCCTATTAATATCACCCTACAGTCAGTTGATAGGTCCCTCACATATCCTAAAGTTATTGTGGATGTTTTGGTGAATGTGGATAAATTTATATTCCCAACAAACTTCATGGTTCTGGATATGGAAGAAGGTAGAGAGGTGTCCATCATATTAGGAAGACCATTTTTGGCTACCAGTGGAACACTCATTATTAAGCAAAAAGGAAAACTCACTAAGAGAGTTCAAGGTGAAGAGGTAACTTTCAATGTATTTAGAGTGACTAAGTTCCCAAAAGAGGCTGATGAATGTTATAGAATTGATATGGTTGAAAATTGTGCAATGGAGGTATTTACTGATGAATACCCATACGATCCACTTGAAGACTCTTTAATACATTCATCTGATGTGACTAAAGCTAAAATTAGGGAGTATTTGCTATTGTTAAATGCTTTATCCTATTTTGTTTGATCAAGAGCTCAATTTGAGGCATTAGATATGCACGTTGGTAAGGACTCTAAGATAAAGCCATCCATTAAAGCACCCCTTGAATTAGAGTTAAAGCCATTACCTTAGCATCTTAGGTATGCATTCTTGGGGGATTCCTCTACTCTTCCAATTATCATCTCTGCTGCCCTTGATGAAGTACAAGAAAATAATTTATTGAGGGTGTTAAGGGAGTATAAAGATGCTTTGGAGTGGACTATTGCTGACATAGAAAGGATCAACCCTTCGATTTGCATGCATAAAATTATCTTGGAAGAAAATGCCAAATCCAACTTTGATCACCAACACAGGCTGAATCTAATCATTAAAAAATTGGTGAAAAAGGAAGTAATTATGTGGTTGGATGTTGGGATAATTTATGCTATTTCAGATAGTGTGTGGGTAAGGCCTGTATAGTGTGTGCCAAAGAAATGAGGGATAACAGTAGTACCTAATGAGAAAAATGAACTTATCCCAACCAAAATAGTGATTGTATGGCATGTATGCATGGACTACAGGAAACTGAATAAAGCAACTAGAAAATATCATTTTCCTTTGTAATTTATTGATTAGATGCTAGACCGGTTGGCTGGACATGCCGTTTATTATTTTCTAAATGGGTATTTAGGTTATAATCAAATAGCCATAGCACCTGAAGGTTAGGAAAACCATCTTTACTTCTCCCTCTGGAACGTTTACATTTTGAAGAATGCCATTTGGGCTTTGTAATACCCTAACTACATTCCACAGGTGTACAATGGCCATATTTTCTGATATGGTAGAGTAATTTATTGAGGTTTTTATGGATGACTTTTCAGTCTTTGGGGACCCTTTTGACCAGTGCCTTAATAACTTAGCTCTTATTCTTCAAAGGTGTGTAGAGACAAATATGGTGTTGAATTGGGAAAAGTGTCATTTCATGGTGCAAGAAGGGATAATATTGGGTCATAGGATATTCGTCGAGGGAATAAAGGTAGACAATTCCAAAATTACAACCATAGAAAATTTTCCTCCTCCATCTTCATTGAAAGATATCCGCAGTTTTTTGGGTCATGCCAGATTTTATAGAAGGTTCATTAAGGGCTTCTCCAAAATCTATAAGCCTTTGTGTAATTTATTGCAGAAGGATGTGCCTTTTTATTTTGATGACGAATGCCTTGCAATTTACACGCAAGTTAAGTACAAATTAATGTCTACTCCTATAATTGTAACCCCAGATTGGCAATCATCCTTTGAACTAATGAGTAATGCTAGTGACTATGTAGTGGGAGTGGTTCTAGGCCAGCCTAGGGAGAAAATTTTCATACCATATAAGATGTGCTTAATTTCTACACTAATTTTATTATACTTTAACTCTTGATTTTATACTGGATGATATTTAATTTCCTTAATTTATTAGAGTTTTTTATTTTTTATTTATTGTTATTTTAGATATAAATTAAGGAAGCTTACCTAAACAAAGGAGGGAAAACACTAAATCCTTGTTAGAAGAGGAAACTAGCAAAAGAAAGGAAACAAAGAGAAATCATATTCTGATGAGGAAGAAAAGAAACTAGCAGAAGGCAATATAACTAGGAGACTTTTTATTGGGAGAAAGGGAGAACGGATTTTGGGAGGAACCAGCTGTTGGAGAAATCAAAATAAAAGGGAATTGGTGAAGAAATATTTGGAGGAGAAGGAAGCAAAAATTTTGAAAAGAATAGGAGTTCATCTTCACCCTCTATTAAAGGTTTCTTCATAGTCAATACCTTCTCTCTGGATATAACCCTTGGTTACTGTTAAAATTTTTTAGGCCTAACTCCTCCTGAAAAACTGACTTATTAAGGGAGGGATGCCACATACTTATATACAACACTTAACCACCTTACCCAAGCAATGTGGGACTTCTAACACTCCCCCTTATGATCGGAGGGAGTGCACCCACGATGGTGGACCGACACCACGAATGCCTAGTGTAGAACCAAATCTCGGCTCTGATACCATGTTGAAATTTTTTAGGCCTAACTGCTCCTGAAAATGGCTTATCAAGGGAGGGATGCCACATACTTATATACAACACTTAACCACCTTACCTAGGAAATATGGGACTTCCAACAGCTACTAGCCTAGCCTTGAAGGTCTACACCTTTCGATAACCTCATCTCTTTCTCTTATTTATCCACTTGTACCAATGGGTTTTATTCCTTTGGGTGAATCAACAAGAGTCTTGACTTTGTTGGAATATATAGATTCGAACTCCAATTTCATTGCCTTTTACCAATTAACAGTATTTACATCGTTAATGGCTTCCTCATATGTAATGGGATATGATCCTTGTTCATCTGAAAGAGCCACCATGTGGCCTTCTAGACCCATGTATCTATAAGATTGTTTAACAACCTTCCTACTACAATGAGGTGCCACTGGTTCAGATTCAATTCTTAAATCTGTACCTGTTATGACTTCATCAAAATTATCCTTAGATTCTATAATGACAACTTATGTAAATTCTTGAACAATATCTTTATTGGGGAATTTCATCTGTTTCCAAAAAAATTTGTTGGTTGAAAATAAATATTTCTTGTTTAACCAAGCAGAAATTTTTCTTACCTCCATAAATTTTGTAGTGTGGTGGTGATCAAGAAAAGATGAAATTTTAAAATATAGTGACAATTAGAGAGAAGCTAGGAGAACATGAAAATATTTCTAAAGCTTAAATATTGTCTTAAAATAATACGAGTAAAATTTTTGGTTAGATTCTCAAACTAAAGTTAAATTTAGTATAAATTTGTCTAGCTTTCTTCTAAATATTGTGAACATTTCTTAGAGATTCCTTCAGACTTCCTAACAAAAAAACATGTGGCCTTCCAGGAAATCATTAAGAAAATATCTATGACAAACATATTTACTTCTTGTCTAGAAAATCGTGACCTTTCTAGAATTTATTTGGATATTTTTTTATCAAAAATACACCTAGTTTCCCAACATGTGTTTTTTTTAGGTTCTCAGATGTTCTAGAGCCATTCTTTATTGTATCTTTCCAAAACCACCCCAGCCAAGTATGTGACTCTTCCTCTAGATATTTTTTTACCAACTCAGTTTCAATTTCTAGAAGTATTATCCTCTTCCAGCATGCTCTCCCCCTTTCTCTATCCTCTGGCTTTCATTTTTATGTTTTGTTCTATCAAATTATAATGGGTATTCAACTAATGGGGAGTTTCGTTTGGTGTGAGTTTCTGAGCTCAGTTGAAGAGTAATAATAGGCGTGCTTTCTTCCTCAAAGTGAGGAACAAGAAGTTCAGGTTAATTGTGAAAGCATCATTCATGACTTAATCTACTATGAATTAGCTCTCCCCAATTAACCAGAAAGGTTTATAGTCTTCCCTTTTTCTAGTTGAATAAAATGTCAGAATGTGTTGTGGAAGCCTTTGAAGGGCTCGGTAACCATGATGCAATTAGAGAGAAGATAAGATCTTGAGTATTCTGAAGATGAAGTTTAGGACTCTAGAAATTTCAATACGCAATATTTTTCTAGTCTTGAAATTTTGATTTATTGAGCTAGGATTTAGATTGTCTAAAAAAATTTTCCTTTGGGTTCCCATTTCATCTATCATGAAAGCTCAAAAATCTAACTTCAAATAATTTGTGACTCTTACAAAGGTGTTGGACTTGAAGAAATTTATAGGAAAAGCCTTTATGTTGTTTAGCTTCAAGAGAATGTTCAAGTGGAAGAGCAAAATTAGTCTTAGTTTACGTGATAGAAATTTTCAAGAAGCACTTCCTAGGGTGTCCAATCAGTTACATAAGAATGGAAGTATTTTGAATGAGTTTTCAAGTAATCAAGGTGAGTGGAATTCTCTACCTTTGGCTATAAGAGTACGTCATAAATATATATCGACCTATTTTCTATAGAAAGATAATTTAAAGTTAATCCGTCATCTACTTTTATTTTATTATGTATATATATTTAAGTTATGTTGTTGTATGAGTAATCCTTACCACTTTAATATAAAGGAGAAAGTGTATTAAGCTTGGTCCTTGAATATTTAAATCTCTACATGTACAAATATATATGTTTTGAATATACAAGAAAACGTAATTTAAATATTTAACCTTATACCTATTCTTCATTTCGTGATTTTATGAATATTGTAGATATATTGAATTTCGGTATTTATGAGAAATTTTCCTATGTTTGACCATAAACTTTTGAAGGTATCATGACCCAGTGTTTGTTATTCATACTATTGTGTATATGAATCCTATATGATTTATTGTACAAGAATAAAAGTATTATTAAAATTTTGTTTCAAGTTATATGAAGATTTTTTTTTTTTTTTTTGTGTGGATCCTATAGCTACTTCCATAGAGTAACCCTAGGTGCACCTAGCATTGGATTGTCCATGGACTATTAGTGGGAGGCGTAAGGGAGGCTATATGGATAGAAATATACACATATGCATTTTCTATGTGAAGTAGTGAATGGTTCTATTCCCAAATTATATGTACTTTTCCAAATTGCAAGTAAATGAAATATCCATATATTTGTTTTCATATATGCACATATATGAATTTTTACATGAAGCTTACAAGTATATGAAATTTACATGGTGATTACATGGATGTCATAAGTATGAGTTTATAGCAACCGTATATGTAAGTGCATGTAATTTCCTTCGCCTTTAATGGTGTCTTTCTATAAATATTAGTACTTGGATTTTTAACTTTAATCGTATTTCCTTATGCGCATCAGTATATGGGCATAATTATTTCCTTTACCTTATTATTTAAAGGATATATAGTACTATATTTTCAAGCTTGTACTCTTGGGTGGAGGCTTTCCCATCTCACTGAGTTTATAACTCACCTTCCATTATTTTTTCCTCCAGGTTAAATTGTAAATATTCTTGAGAGATGAATGGAACAACCATGATGGTCTTGGACAATTGGATTAAGTTATGCTTAGTCTTATGTTGATCAAGGGTCTTGTATATTGTCTTGTACTGTGATACATTTTAGTTTTGTGCTATGGCCTTGAAGACCTATTTTATGTGTTAAGGTGGGTCTGTCCACCATGTTAGTATTTTGGTTGTATAATGGAGGTGTCAAAATATGAAATCTTCCTAGCTTCATTTTATTTGTGAAACTTAAATTAGTAATCCGAGTCTTTTTTTTTCACATTAAAAGCATATGTACATGTGAAGACTTGTAGGATGCCATCTTATTGGTGGTTTCCTACGTGGTCACGTGCCCAAGATTAGGACGTGACATCACTTTGTTCTTTAAGAACTATCTTGTTGTGAGGTTTGTGATTTCTCCCAAAATCATCTTCTAAGAAAGTCACATTTGCACTCACAAGTACCTTCTTATCCTGGGTGCTATAGAAGTAGTATCCTCTTGTACCCCTAAGATATCCTACAAAAAAACATACCTCTAACCTTGGTTCCATCTTTGTGGACTCAAGCTTATACATATGTGCAAGACATCCCCAAGTTTGCAAGTGATGTAAAGAGGGTTTACATCCTGTCCACAGCTCCTTTGGTATCTTAGGCACTGCCTTTAATGGAGCAAAGTTTAGTAGGTATGTTGTTGTCTATATACAATATTCGTAGAACAATTCCGGTAATACAACATAGGACATCATTGACCTCACCATTTCTAAAAGAGACATGTTCCTCCTTTTAGCAACCCTGTTTTGTTGAGGTGTTCTTAGTGTCGATAAATTAGAGATGATTCCATTATCGACCAGAAACTGCTGAAACTCTCCAGATAAATTCACACCACCTTGGACTGATTGGATTTATTTCAATGGTTTGCCTAACTGCTTTTTAGCTTCGACTTTGAATTCCTTGAACTTTTCAAAGGAATCACTCTTATTGTGCATTAGATACACAACACCATATCGTGAGTAGTCATCAATGAAGGTTATGAAATAAACATAACCTCCTCTAGCTTAATGATCATTAGTCCACACATATCTATATGTACCAAGTCTAGAACATCTTGTATCCCATTACCCTTTACTTTGAAGGATACTTTAGTCATTTTATCTTCAATACAGGATTCACAAACTAGTAAAGAACACTCTATCATGTCTGGTAAAGTACCATCCTTTACTAGTCTACTTAGCCTATTTTTATTAATATGACCTAATTGCAAATGCCATAGATAACTTTTATTCATGCTAGATTCCTTAGTTCTTTTAGACTTAGGTGAATTTATTTATGCAACATTAGTAGTCCAATTAATTGGTTCTAGATAATATAAATTATTCCAAGTAATTCCAAAGCAAATTAAAATTACATTCATAGAAATGGAAATCTCATTACCGAAAGAAATAAAATATTCAGAATTTATTAAACAAAAGACATAAATCAAAATTTTGCAAAGTCCAAGAATAAAAAAAACCTTATCTAAAACTAATAGTTTGTTATTTGAAAACTGCAAGGTAATGACTCCCACTACTCGAGCTGAGACTAGTGCGTCATCTACCATCCTCATCTGGAATTGACCCTCAGTCAGCTTTCTCTTTGTCTGGAACCCCTACAAAGAATTACGGACATGGTTAGTTGCTCTAGAATTTACTATGCATGTATTAGTAGAATCATCCACTAAAAAGACTTCTAGCATGTTTAGAAAACATGTACCTTGTTTATTCTTTGTAGAATTGAGGTAGGCCTTGCAGTTCCTCTTCCAATGTCATCTATAACCATAGTGAAAAATCTTTCCCTTGGTGCTATCCTTCTAAGCCTTCCTTTTCATAGGCTTCTTCTTCTACCCAACTGATTTCTTGGCATTCTTTTTCTTTTTGTTACCTGGCCCCTTTGCTTTCTTGGGCTTCATAGCTACCATGTTTACCTCTTGGTTCTTCTTGATGTCAAGAACCTCCTCTACAGCTTGCAGGTTATTCATCAACCTAGTAAGGGTATATCTCTACTATGCAATTCATAGTCTAACTTGAATTGCAAGAACTGGAAGTTCAAATTATGAATGATCATAGACACTTGACTATTTGGATCAATCTCAACCCCATGCAGCTAGGCTCATTAAGGCAGGACATTATCTTGAGCATGTAATCTCTCATTGGCTCCCCCAGTTTTTGCTTAAGGTCCTTGAAAGCATTGATAGCTCTCACCTTAGCAGATTGAGTCTTTGTACCAAACATCTAATGTAAATGGTACATCATGTCAATTGCATGTTCCATTCCATCATGCTGTTATTGCAGCACACTGGTCATTGAGGCCAGTATTATTAGATTTAGTGTTTATCCTGTGGTGTTTACGGTACAAGCATGGGTTTTAAAAAGTTTAAAACATTTAAGCATGTAAACAAACAGATACAAAACACCAAGCAAACAACTCATGGCTATACCGAGAAGTAAAATAGATAGGAATTTTATATAGCTCTTGTAGTCACTTTAATCTTGTTGTACACTTCCCAACCAAGTGCACTGCTTGCCTATTCTTTAGGAAGCACCAATCCATGAAACCTATAGTGAATAGGATTACTGATTCAAACAAAACAAAATATGAAAGAAAATTATTTGACAGCTTTCAAAATTAAATTTGAAAGCCTTGCCCTTTTTGTTCCTCTTAGTATGGCGTGAAGAACACTATAATAGCACTAAAAAAAAGTTAACTTTTTCTCTTGTATTTTTTTCTCAAAATCTTATGGCTCTCTCAAGGTATTTTTCTTTCTCAATGTGACAGCCACAAGAGCTCTCTCAACTCTCAATATGCTTGGATGGCTAGAAGAGGGAAAAATGTTGATGATATATATAATCACCAAACCATAGGTCACTTGAGTGTATTCAAAAAAATAATCCCTAACAATTAGAGATCCACACACCTACTAAGAGGGGAGTTAGATAATCATATTATCTAACATTGTATCAATTAATAACTATATTATTAATTTTGATAATAATATATTTTATTTAAAAATTAAATAAAACATGTGTGGCTTTTTAATTGGTCATGCTTAAACTAAAATCCAAACAAATGAATTTCATTTAATTAAATCCCTTTGACTTAGTTAGTTTGCTAGTGAATATAGGTTACTTGAAAATTTCAAACACTTTTAGTTTCCAACCTTTATTCACTTAGATAATTAGGATAATTAGGAGGAAATATATTTGACCATTTCAAAGACTAATTTCTCTCCTTTGGCTGTGCACCTCTCCATCACATAGGGAGGAGGTTGTTTCACAAGTTTGAACAATTCAAACTTTGCAACAACATTAAGATAAATAATTAATTAAATTAGTTTCATCCTAATAAAATTCTATAGCTGAAATTCTTAATTATATGGAGATTTGATTTTATTTTAATCAACTTCTTTAAATTAAATATTTGAACAATTCAAATATTAATTTAAAGAATTTAAACAAAAAATAATTACTAAGATAAAAGTTGTCCTAATTGAGACAACACTTGTCTTAATTGAAAAAAAAACTTTTGTCTTAAAATTCCAGTATCTAATTAAAACAACAATTGTTTAAATTAGACAACTAATTTGATAATTATTTTTGTCTCTTTAGTGACAAATATGTTCCTCACATTTCAAGCATGGTTAGAACAACATTTGTCCTAACATAATTCTTTATATAAATTAAGACAGCTCTTGTCTTAATAAAAACATTAGCTAAATGCTATTAATTAATTTTATCTTAATTTTATTCCAACTTAATGTGGATGAATTCTCCAAAGCTAGGTAAGGAATCCTTTAGACATAAGAATTTTAAGCTCCAATAAATTTAGAATTATTTTAATCTCATTAAGATAATCTAATTTTGCTAATCATGAAGTCATTTCACTAAAAAATCATGATTACACTCTTGGTCATTCTTAAAATTATGAGAAGTCAATGTTGAATATTGATTTATCCAATTTGTAAATATATTCTTTATGAACCCTCGTAGCCATCCGTTGACACAAGGTAAAATTATTGGTTTACCCCTTATGTCAATTTTGTCCCCTGGTTTTAGATTTAATTCCATAAATGAGTAAATAATATTTTAGAACTTTTCCAAAATTATCTCAAAATGATAAATAGCTAATTTATCTTTTCACTGGGCCTAGATATGTCACTTGTCTTCTAGAAATCACCAAAAGTGATGTAATGCTATGAACTCCATTTCTTAGATTTATATTTTTGAATGTTCACTCCCACTATGATCCCAACATACAGAGTCTTGGCCAATGTTATACAATGGCCATGCTTATAGTATATCAAAGATCACAATGATCATGAACATGAGTCATAATCCATCAAGATTTCGGTTTTGCCATTAGCGTATGCAATGTGCATGAGTTCAAGTTCGAAGTAACGATATTAACTTAAATTTGATATCTCACTCGATTCTAGTTTATTTAATAGTCATTTCATGAAGTCTACTATTTCAATGATTTGAGATTCATCATTTCCTTAGAAAAGAATTTCATTCTTTCTATGGGGGTAATCTAGACATTACAGTCTTTATTGACTAGAGGTATCAACTCTATTTAGTGACTAGAAATTGTTTTTTAGATGTATTCAGAGAGACATATCTCCTTTTGCATAACCTTTATGAAAATGTATCTTAGTTTATTAGAATCTAGGGACCTTAATAGCTAGAAAATGAAGCTTACATAAATAAATTCTTTGTTTATTATTATTAAAAATGTATTTACATCAAAATTATGGAATACAACTTGCTTTTTAGGGCATCCTATTTCGAGTAAGTATGTAGAACTTAGCCAGAGCATTGGCATTGTGCCACCTCTTATGGTCCTCGATTTTGCTTGGTAGCGAGTTAGGTGTCAGATCAGGGGTGCTTGCTTAGAAAGGACCCATGTGATCTTGTTATAATTCAAAACGATGTTGAGGTTTCTCTTCCACTCCACTTAATTCTCACTGTTTAGGGTGCATTTGTTAAGTAGAATAGATAGTGGGTTCCTAATTAAGGGATTGCCTATAAAAATACAATTAATATTAGTAAGCTACTAACTATTGAATGGACCTTTAAACATGATGCATGTATGCATTAGCGTATTAATTCTTGTTTGACGGTCATTCACCTTTCACAATAAGCAACGGACTATGGACCATAATACTTGTTACAAGGTAAATTGGGATCCTCTCACTCAACTTTGCTACCCATATCTTCATACTTAGGTACTATAGGTAGTATATTAATAGGTTAATGTCGAGTGTGTATAATAATAGGTTAATGTCAAGTGTGTTAATCTATCAATAAAGCTACTATAGGTAGTATATTAATAGGTTAATGTCGAGTGTGTTAACCAACCATTTCATCATACCTAGATATACCATGTATGCTTCTATGGGAAGTCATACTTATTGTTCTACCAAGGTTGACTTATCTTTTAGGAAATCAATTCTAGTGATGGTCTGAGTATATGCCCGCATGTAGGAAGTGACAAAAACTCCGGGACAATGGACTAACAGGTTAGACACCGTGGGTTCTAGGATTACTAGCCCCTCTCTCAATCAATTAATTAATTATGATTAATTATTCTAAGTTGATTTACCAAGTTTTCTAACATGCATCTTTTTAGAAATCCTAAATCACTTATGAACTTGGTTTCCTTTCTAAACTTTTAGATAGGATTTGTATTAGTAACTTTTACGAATTATTAAGGAATATTATTTATTTAATTCTTTATGCGTTTCCTAATTATTTTCCCACTAACTCTTAGTTTGAAAAAAACTTAGGTAATTTAATTGACTACTTAGTTACTAGATGACTAAATTAATTCTAACTAAACTCTTTAGTTGAAAATTAATTACCTTTAACATATTTATCAATTATTGACCTAATTTATCAACTAAATAAATTAGTTATTAATTAATTAAGTCATAATTAGCCAACTTGCTAATTATTCATCTTATGTTTTATCATTTTAAAACTCTTTTAAAATATAAAACATAATGAATGCATGAGTATGTGAAGTTGATTGGCACCTAATAGTTTATATGACATGTTCTAGCATAGAATATTACATATTATAAAATTTAAATATAATACTGAGACCATATTAATGCCCATCTTAGAAAAGAAAAGAAAATCCAAAACTATTACATTTATTTTCTTCATTCCTTGCAATTGATCCAACTTTGGAACTTTTGGGATGCCTCCACCAACATACTGAGCCATGACTATATCTTCCTCCTTAGGCTTGGCGGAGAGGTCCTCACACCTTTCTTGGGCTTGCCGTTGCCTCCATGTTACAGTTGGTATCTTTTTGCCATTTGAAACATAATTTTGTAATTTTTAAAAATTAACAAAAATAAACCAAGAAGGAAACGTGACCATATGGGGTCACTCTTCTTATTACTTCCCAAAAAAATAAAAGGAGAAACCTCTAGGGTATTAATATGGCCAAAAATTTTATTTAAACAAAAAACAACATATCAAAGATATCATACATACAATCATACATTGTAAATGACTTCTAGGTGCCAATCATGCATCATATACACACATAGTCATGAACCTAGCTTTGATACTATTAGTTGGATCTAGTGTTTATCCTAGGTGTTTATAGTACAAGCACGGATTTAAAAATTTTTAAAACACTTAAACTTATAAAAATGGCAGAAACAAAACACATGCGCAAAACATACTTCACTGCTAACTAGAAGATGGAATCATGAATTTTCACTTACCTCTTGAAAATATTGGATATTACAATTTGCTTCCCAGCCAAGCGTATTGACCATTTTTCTTTGAGAAACATAAATCCACGTAACTTACGACAAATAGATTTAGTGATTGGAACAAAAAAAGAAGATGAAAAAGGATAAATAATTAATAAATTTCAAAATTAAATTACAAAGCCTTCCTCTTTGATCTTCTTAGTGTGGCGAGTGCAATTGAACCATGAAAGCATTCAATGTCTTTTTCTCAAGATCACAACACTTTCGGTAACAAGGGGAATTTTCTCTCAAAAATTTCCTTCTCTGTTTCCGACTAGCTCACATTCCAACTCTCAAAACTTCTTTTTTCACTTGTATGGCCACAAGAGGGAGAGGTTGCTTATATAGTATGCTAACCTAGGTCAAAAGAGAACATTTGAGTGCAATTTAGAAAATTAATCCCTAACCATTAGGGATCAACACACCTACTAAAGGGGAATTTAGATAATCAAATTATCTAATGATTTATCAATTAATAACGTATTTATTAATTTGATAAACACATGTTATTTAACAATTAAATAAAACATGTGTGGTTTTCCAATTGGTCATACTTGATTTAAAATTCAAATAAATGAATTTTATTTAATTAAATCCCTTTGCCTTATTTAGTTTCCTAGTGACTATAGGTTACCTAATAAATTAAAACATTTTTTTTAATTTCTAACCCTTTATTCACTAGGATAATTTAGGAGACATAGGTTTGAACATTTCAAACCTCTCCACCCTACTTGGCCATCATTCTCTATATCATATAGAGAGATGGTTTGCTTCACTAAGTTTGAACAATTCAAACTTTAGGTAATTAAGATTAAATTTTTTTAATTAAATCAAATTTTTATTCTAAATACATGTCTTGGCCAAAGTTCCTAATTAAAGAGGGATTAATTTTATTTTCTTCAACTTATTTAAATTAAATATTTGAATAATTCAAATATTAATTTTATTATCATTAAACCAAAATTAATTATTAAGATTAAGGTTGTCTAAATTGAGACAACAGTTGTCTCAAATAAGACAAGCCAGGTCTTAAAATTCTATTGTCTATTTAAACAACTAACGTGAGAATTATTTTTGTCTCTTTAGTAACAAAATTGTTTCTCACATTTTCAAGCACTTTTAGGACAACATTTATCCTAAAACAATTTTTTTTGTCTAAATTAAGACAATTATTGTCTTAATTAAGTCATAAGCTAAGATGTTATCAATTAATTTCATCTTGAATTTATTCAAACTTAATGTAGATTGAATTCTCCAAAGCTAGGTAGGCAATCCATTTCGACATCGTAATTTCAAGCTCCAATAAACGTGGGATTATTTTAATCTTATTAAGATAATCCAAGTTTATTAATTATGAAGTCATCTCATAATTGCACTCTTGATAATTCCTAAAATCATCATAAGTCAATGTTGAACATAAATTTGTCCAATTTACAAACCTAGCACCATCCATTGACACAAGGTAAAATTACCATTTTATCCCTTTATGTCAATTTTGTCATTTGGTCTTAGATTTAATCTGATAAGTAACTAGATAATCTTTTAAAACTTTTCTAAAATTATCTAGAAATAATGAGTAGCTAATTCATCATTTCACTAGGCCTAGATATGTCACTTGTCTTCCTGAAATCACCAGAAGTGATGTAATGCTACGAACTCTTTTTCCTAGATTTATGTTCCCAGTTGTTTACTCTCACTATGATCCCAACATACAGAGGCTTGACCAATATCACATAATGGTCATGCCCATAGTATTTCAAAGATCACAATGGTCATGAACATAAGTCCATAATCCATATGGATTTTGATTTTGCTACTAGCTAATGCAATGTGTGTGAGATCAAGTTGAAAGTAATGGTATTCATTTGAACTTGATATCTCACTTGATTCCTATTAATAGTGCCATTACGTGAAGTCTACTACTTCAATGAATTAAGATCCATCATTCCCTTATAAAAAATCTTTCTTTCTATGGAAGTAATCCATATACTATAGTCTTAATTAAATAGATCAACTAACTCTATTTAGTGACTGTGAATATTATTTTAGATTTATCTAGATATACATATCTCCTTTTTGCATAACTTATACGCAAATGTATCTTGATTTATTAGAATCTAGGAACCTTAATAGCTAGAAAATAAAGCTTACATAAATGAAATATTTATTTATTAATATAAAAAATGTATTTACATCAAATTGGGGAATACAACTTGCTTTCCAAGGCAACTTATTCCTAATATTAATCTGCAGTGTTGTCTTGCATGGTATGGTTTATTTTTTTAAAAAAAAAAATCCATGCATTTATCGATATCATATAGGCTTAAAAACTAGGTCTATCATATTGTTCCTCTTGATTTAAATTCCCAACAAAAGCAAAAGTTTTTACATGATGCTAAGTTTTATGTGTGGCATGAGAATTTTTTGTTTAAGTAGTGTGTATATCACATCTTAAGCGGCTGTGTACTAGAAGAAAAGAAGGAGGATATCTTTATGCATTGCCTTGCCTTCGATTATGAAGACCACGATGGCAGCAACAAGACTGCAGCTAAAGTGTTACAATCTGGGTTCTACTGACCTTCTTTATTTAAATATGCTTGCACCTTTGTTTCTAAAGGTGACAGGAGTTAGCGGACTAACAACATATCCCGCATACCTGAGATGCCGCTCAACAACATCTTGGAGGTCGAGATTTTTGATTCGTGGGGCATTGACTTCATGGAGTTCTTTGTATAATCCTATGGGAATCAATATATCTATATGCCAATTGATTATGGCTTAAGTAGGTTGAGGCATTGACATTACCTACCAATGATGCAAAAGTGGATATTTCCTTCTTAAAGAAGAATTTATTTACCCACTTCGACTCCCCCAAGCGATCATTAGTGATGGGGGCAGTCACTTTTTCAACAAACAATTTGAAGCCCTTTTGACCAAGTACGGGGTTAAGCACAAGGTAACCATTGCATACCACCCTCAGACTAATAAGCAATCTTAGGTGAATAACAGGGAGTTGAAGAGGATTTTGGAGAAAATTGTGAATCATAACCAAAAGGATTGGTCCAAGAAACTAGATGATGCATTATGGGCTTACCAAATGGCTTACAACGCTCCTATTAGGATGTCCCCATACCGATTCGTATTCGGGAAAGCATGTCACCTCCTAGTGGAACTAGAACACATTGTAAATTAGGCCGTTAAGAGCTAAACTTTGACCTGTACAAAGCTGGTGAGAACTGTTTGCTACAGCTAAACAAGATGGATGAGTTTCATCTCCACGCATTTGAAAATGCCAAGCTTTACAAAGAAAAAGCCTAAGAATTGGCATGACTAAAGCTATTCTCATGCAAGCTAAAGTCAAGGTGGTTAGAGGCCAACACTTAAAGCATTAATGGGAGGATCCATTGATTGTCAAAGGTCCTCAATCACTTTGGATGAATCTGAATGAGATTTGAGAAAGCTAGGCTAGGGACTATAAACCATGTGCTACTTGGGAGGAAACCCATGTTTTTTATGCTTTTGTTTTGTATTTTTCCTTTTGTTTCCTACATTTTGTCTCATTTTTTTTTTAAGTTATAGTGTTGTTTTTTGTGGTGTTTCTGTGCATGAATGCAGGAAGCCTAGGCCATTCGAGCACATGCATCATAACTTTTTGGGTTTTGTGCAGTGCAGCAGATAGTAGGTCTGGCACTACAACGCCCATAAAGAAACTAAAAGGTCAAGTTCTAGGGGTTGGTATTGTAATGTCCTCCACTTGGTGCCATAATGCCACTATATCAGGCTTGGAATGCAAGATTTTCAAGCCACTGTGTGGAAACATTAATAAAAATAGAGAAAAGAAAAGGGTTAAGGATTTTGGGAAATTTATGGTTAAGCGCCACGGCACCCAGTGGGGCTTTTAAATGGTGGTTCTCTACCATTTCTACATATCTTTCTCCTTCAGTTTCAATCTCCACTACGTCACCCAATTTATCTGCCACTTCTCCATCTTGAGTTCTTCTCCAATCACCACCAAAACAAGTGTCTCTTTCACCCACAATATGATTCTGTCTTGGGCGTCACATGTAAGTGTTGATTTTTTGATATTTTGGGTAGTGAAGGTTCTTTGTAGGTGAAAACCATATTGGTATGATTCTTGGGTACAAAACCAAGGTATTTTTTGTTTTGGTTATCTTGTTCCTCTTTTCTTCCTTTGTGTACTTCATTATTGGTGTTTGGTATCATCATGATTCTACTTATTTGCTTAGCATACTCGTAACTACATTGTTGTTGTGCACTTTGTTGGGTGGTCACTCTGAGATCAGATAATATTGTGCTCTACTTTGGTATTGTGATTTTTTTGCTTTGATAATTCTGAGGTCAGATTTGGTGTGGATGGTGCAATTGCTACAGAACTCCTTCTATTGATATATTATGGAACTTAAGAGGTTTTGGACATCCACTTCCCCTAACTTTGATTCCAGGAAATTTGTCAGTTTGGTAGCCACTAAAAGGTATAAAAATTATATGGTTAAAAAGAATGGCATTTAGGAGTGATGAATTTGAGTTACTCATGCCACTAAGATTAGCCTTCAGATCACCAACAAGAAGTGGGAACAATTCACCGCATACTTTCAGGTGGCTATGTTGCCGGTGGTGTGCAAGTTCTATGCGAATACAACCACTTTAGTGTCTTTATGCAAGGAAAACAAGTGTCATTTAACTGCAGCACCATAAACAGTAGCTATAGCCTGCCCAATATCAATGAAGATGAGTATATCACCTATATAAGTAAGGAGTTTGATTGGTGTCAAATAATACGGACCTTATGCCAACCTGGTATAGAGTGGAAGCAATCAAATGAAAAAGCCATCACATTTTCGACCATTGCCATGGATAGGAAATCCAAGGCATGACACTATTTTGTTAAGGTCAAGTTAATGTTAGTCACTCACTACAATGGCGTGGTGAAAGAGCGCGTATTTTTTCTATTAAAAGAGGGTTCTCGATTGATGTGGGTAAAATCATTCATCTGTCCATCATACACTGCTTCTGGTCAGTATCTGGTAGTTTATATTCTCCATCATTGATTACCACTTTGTGTAAAGATACATGTGTGGTGTGGGATTCGAGTGAGGAACTCCTGCACCCCAAGAAATTCATTGACAATAATGCATACCTTAACATTAAGGACTTAGTTGATGAAGCTGAAGAAGGCCTAATTTCTTCTTCAACATAAGCACATTGCTAGGCCCCTCTTGACCTGGTAGTGTGGCAGAGAGATTAACCCATGCAAAGGCCCAGTTGCATTAGTTCAATCAGTACCAGGTGGAGTGTGACAATGCCATTGGCCAAATGCTATCCCAATGTGGGTGATCAGCATGGGTTTGAACCCTGCTCACTTCCCTACTATACTCGTGTACCAACCACTGCCTAATGCAAGCAATCCAACTAAGGAGGAAGGTGCAGATGATGAGGATAAATCTTGACTTTCTTTGCTTAGGTAGTATTCCCCCTTCCCTTTTGACTTTACTAAGTTTACTGTTTTGTGTTACATTGTGGACAATGTAATTGTTAAGTTTGAGGTTGTTGATACTGACTGGGGGTAATGGAAATTGATATTTTCTATTGAATTGATGAGATGCACTGGATACTATGATATTTGCCTTTAATATTTTGCAACTTTTTTTATTTTGTGGGATTTATTATCTGTGGGCTATGATAGAAATTAGCTTCTTTATGCGGAACTCAGGGAAAAGGAGAAGTGTCATGTTGCTATGTGTGCTTAATTCTTATGTTGGAGCCATTTGCTTGAATTTATTTGAAAATTAGAAGTACTTGAATCATGACCACTTAGCCAACTATAGGTTTAGAGTAGGTTTATGTGAATTTGGTATATTTTTTTTAAGATCTCACCAAACTCTAGAACCTATTTGAGAATCTCTCAAGGTGAAATCCTAGGCAGCACATCATTAGAGAAATTATTTAGGCCAAATTTGGAACATTTGAGATTTTCCAGCCTTCCCTCACTATCTATATCTAGTCACCCCTTTAAGCCTTAACACGGTAGCCATCCTCTCTTTCATTAATCCACATTAACCACTCTCTAGCCTATAAACACTCATCATATCCTTTATCAAGAAAATTTGTTATTTGTGTAGCTGTTGGAGTGGAGAAAAGGTTTGTTAAAGATTTAGAAGAGCAAGAGCAATTTTTGTTATTCTATGTCCATAAAAAAAAGAATATAAAAAAGAAAAGGAAAAGAGAAATATCTACAAAGAATACAACCTATATTCAAGAAAAATAATTTTGGGGGTTGTGAATTTTAAAAAAAAAATGCATCTATGTTATATTGAGTAGAGTAAATTGCTCCTAAGTTGCTATAGAAAATAAATGTAAAGAAGATGTTGTTTTTCTTTTCTCTCTTCAATGGTCCACCATCAGTCGAAGTCGAACATTACAAGCTATTATTAAGTCCTTTTGATCTTTGATGGTGTGTTTATACTACACTAGTGAAAAGTTGATTTGAGAATAGACATATGAAGTTTGAGAAGTATATTCTCATTGAGATAAATTATAAGTCAATCTGGTTTGCATAAACTAATTCGAGCAGTATGTAACTAAGTGCCAATGACCACACACGCATGCAATTAGTTCAAGTAAGGGAATTTGGCATATGAATTGAAATTCTATAGTTGTATGCTATTTTGATTTTTCTCTGAGCTAAGAAAAAGGTGACATTGTTGAGGCATGCAGGATGATCAATCCCCAAAAAGAAGTACATTGCCATGAATTCACTATTGTATGCATTGTTAGTCATTTTTTTAGTATGCTCGGGGATGAGCAAAAGCTCAAATTTGAAGGTATTTGATAACTGTGAATTTACTTAAATGTTGAAGCCTCCAAGTAAATGAATTAGCATTGTTATTATGAATTTTTAAGCAAATGACTAGTGTTTCCAAGTGTTTTCATGCAGGACAAGGTAATAGTAGAGTATAAAGCATTTAGAGCTTCTACAGGCCAAAATCCAAAAAGTGTGGATTCACAGTTCATAGCCATAGCAAGTTACAACGTCAAATAAAGAAGATGTAGGCCAAAATCTAGAGAAAAGCGTGCCATAGCGCCCGTCACTCCAAGTCGCAGCGCCAGCGGCCAACTTCACATATGTACACCATCCCCCCAAACAGCAATCCTGGCACTCTAAATTTGTGGGGCCTACACATCAAATGCAATAAAATTCTAAAAAATTAGCAAAAAAGGACTTTTAAGTCAGAGAAAAGCAAGCTAAGGTAGGAAATCAAGAGTAATGACCACAGACGGGCTTTTGAAAACGAGAAGCAAAGAGAACAAGATTTCTGGGATGTTAACTATTTTATTTATGAATCTCTTTTTCTTTTCTGTCTTAGAAATCACTAATGTTGGTTGTTACCCTAAACCTTGTTTTTACAACTCCTTTAATGGAGAAGATTTCTTTATCTAGGATTACAATTGGAATCCACATGTAATTTGATTTGATTCTTTTCCCCATTAATCTAAGTGATTGTTATTGATTGCTTTCCCTATCTATACTTAATGCTTTTAATTAATTGGTTGTTGATTGGATTGAAATTGGGAACAGTAGGGACTTTGGAAAAAGGATTTTGGGGTTTTGCCTTGTATAGAGAGAAGTGTGATCAATGAGTGAAAACCGTGATGTTTGTGCAGGATAGGAATATACTGGTGCAACACACAGTCATAAAGGGATTAAACTTAATATTCCTAGGTTAGAGATTACTCGAAAGAATATAGGGTAATTCTAATTAGGGGTATTTTCATTTAGTCTTGGGAAATATAATTGGATGTTTTGGGAGCCTGGCTGTCAATTAAGATAATTAAATGAAACGTGAAGAAAGAATTGAGACATATGAAGTGTGGGGGAAGATTGTAGTCCTAGACTTGTCAAACTTAGTGAAATACATCTCTTAGTTAATCGCTTAGCTTACTGTTAATTTTCTTTTCTTAATTTAATTGGTTACCAGTGTTTAGTTTGATTAAGGTTGAGAAAAATAATTTTAATACTTAACAGCATAGTAACAATTTCTCATGGGAACAATACTTTACTCACTCTTTATTACTTGTTACAATAACATGCACTTGCGTTTGCATAATTTTCACAACACAAAGTACTATTAAGTTCATTGGTATAGTTTTTGAAATTAACAACTATCCTTACCTCTAGGTACCTCATATTCCACAAGGAAGGAGAAGTTTAAACCTGCAAGAGATTTAAATCTCTACCCAGTAAAATGTTAAGAAAATTTCAACCAACTTAGGGATATTCTAATTGTTTGAAAAATCAATAGGGATATTCTAACCATTTTTGAAAATCAATACGAAAAAAAAAAGCTCCTAGGATGATCACTTCAAGGGTTTTTAATTAGATAGAAAATGCGAAGTAACATATGTAAAATGAAAAGGCATGCACTATAATGAACATTTGTGATCTTAGATCCACTATGTAGGGTTTGGGCCCTAATGCAAATACTTCCTCATAGGCACCCTAATGATTTGGAATACCCAATTGAGTATGGCATACCAATTTGCTACTCTTCCATAGGATTTTATCATGAATAGATGATAATATGATGTATGAGATGTAAAAAGTAGCCCTCCTATGACTTGATTCAAGAATACCTTCATCTTAAGATAACTATCCTAATGTATGTCAAGCTCTATCTATTTGGATAGCATCTAGGAATATTATTAGTACACCCAGGCTTCAAGGTGAATTTATGTTCCTAGTCGATAAAATGGTCTCTAAGTTTCTCCCATCATGAAGGTGAAGACCCTACCTAACAAATCAGATCATACGAGGCCTTAAAAGTTCCACGTAGACTAATCCATGAAGTAGGGTAACAACCTGAGCAAAGTTTACACAATAACCTTTGGAGGCCTGAAGGGGGCACAAGGAAACCACTACAAATCCCAACTATCCTAGGGAACACACAGACCCGGGTATAAGGTCCAAAAAGTGTGAGGTAAAGTGTAGGCGCTCAGTGTGTGAGGAGAGTATACACACTTTTTCCTATTTTACCCTTACCCTAACCTTCTAAATAGATTGAAAGAAAGCAAACAGATAAACAATATATTTGTCGTCTACACTAAGGTTCAACAAATATATAAAAATAAATAAAAATTGTCATATACTCTAGGGTTTTCATGAAGCATGTGATCAAAATCTAAATCATATTATCTACATTAAGCATGTTTGTCAAACAATATAATCAAAAGATAACATTAATATTGATAAGGCCATATAATTTGCGCAACTAACTCCTAATAGGCTTAGCTCTCTTAAAAAAGATATCGAGTTGCCAACTATTGCAACCTGATTTTTTGAAAACATTTTCCAAATTTCAAAATTAAACTTTAATTTTAAAATGGTAATGGAGTCCCCATCTAAAGTTATTTTTATTTTAAAAGATAAAATATTAGAAAAAAAAAATCATTTATACTCTGAAAATCAAGGCAATGGTCTACAAATAAAATATTCGAGTTCTAGAGTTTAATTATATGTAAAAATGTATTAGACACCCCCAAAACATATGTTTTAAAAACAGTTATCCTAACTAGTTGTTCAAGCAAACATACATCCTTATTAATATTAATGTTATCCTATCAATGACAATTTTAAGAAAACTAAAGAAATAAAAATAACTCAATGCAATTAGGCAAATGAGATGGTATGTGATTTAGACTTGACTATGATAAGAGCTTAAGGCCTACTAACCCTAAAAGAGAATCAAAGACCACGTAATTCAGAATAAAAAATATTTTATGTGATAGGTTGATTTTAATTAAAAAGAAAAAGAAAGTTCAAGCACCCATTGCCAAAATTAGTTGAATGAGTTGATCAATTTTAATTCAAAAAAAGTAGTAATGTCACTATCTTTTTAATTTTCTTTCCCCTTTGATTATTTAGGAATTTTCAAAATCAATTGATAAAAGAAACCATATTTTGGTTTTTTTTTTAAAAAAAATGATTGATGAAAACAAACAAATTTTTTGAATTTTTTAAATAATTAAAAAAGGAAAAAAATTTTAATTAACAAATTTACTTTTAATAAAACATGAATGCATATTATGCTAGCATATTGATTTGCTATGACCTCTAGGTCCTACGCAGTAAACTGACAGACACGCACAAGCCTACTACCTCCAAGTTCCATGTGACAACAAGATATAGGCCAAAAAACCTAATTAAACAAAATCGAAATAATCACACGATATTAAGTTAACATTTAGATAGTTAATTACAAACTACAAATAAGACAACCATATCCAAATATATAGCAAGTCACAACCAATCGAATTTCATAAGAAATAAAATTAATTGAACCTAGTGGAAATGAACATCTTGGTCACCTCCACTCAAGCCAGGATCACCCAACCATTTTACTCAGAGAGTGTGTTGCAAAATAAATTCAAGACATGTGTTAGAACTTAGAACGTATTCAAATGGTATAAAAAATACCAAATCAAATATTCTGAATACATAGAGTTAAATATCCCAAATTTTAATCCAAAAACACAGGACTTCTGACTTAATTAGCGTCCACCTGTGAACAAAACCAATTTGAAACCAAAGCCTAATTTAACCCAGAAACAGTTATCATTTTAGTATCATTCCCAATTCAAAATCCACATTGAAATTTCAAATAGCCCCAAATCTTGCGTTTCATATCAAAAGACAAAACCCCAAATAACTTCGTTCATGCGTAGGAAAATAAATCCCCAAATTCTTAATAACCAACCCCAAGTCAAGTTCTAGAACACATACCCTATCGATTCCAAAGACTTCTACACTGTTGGAGTCAATCTTAAAAATATTAATTTCTATCTTCCTGACTCTATTGGTATCTGATACTGACTCTGGGTTATGGATCCCGAATGAAATAACAAAAAGATAGGTTAAAAAGAAAGTAAGATAAACAGAAAGGAATTATCTGAAAGTACTAATTTGAACTCAAAAATAACTTGAATTGCATTAAAATTTATTTCAAAACTAATATAAAATGAACTTGATTAAATTCCAATTAAGACTCAAATTTTAAAGTTTAAAATGAGAATAAATTAAGTTTGAATTCTGAAAATAAGAGAAGCATCTAGAAAACAAATTTAAAACTCAAAAATAATTGTCATCAAACTCTATTTTTAAATTAAAGTATAAAATGGAATTTAATTAAATTCTAGATTAGAACCTAATCTAAAGTTAAAATTATGAAAATACCCGGACAAAATAGAAAATACGGTAATCACAAGGGGTTTATTTTTTGCAGGTGAAAGGGAAAGCTAAAAGCATACAGGACACCGCGTATAAATTCAGGATGTGGGAAGTGAGGTTGGGTCTAATTTGAATATCTACGGGAATAGTTTCGTATAAATTAAGGATTCTAAGTTACAATCCTATTTTGAACTGTTAATTTGGAGTATGTTAATTTTTTTATATTAATTTATTATTTGTTATATTATATATATATTTTAAACCTTTTTACATATATAAATAATAAAAAAAATTATGAATAAATAGTATATAAAAATGTAAAAAAATTTAAAAGATTTCAAAAAAATATATGGCATAGTAAAAAATTAATTAATGTCAAAAAATAAAAAAATTGAACCGAAAACAAAAAATAAATAAAAAAGTTGAAACATCCCAAACTATCTCATGGATTGTAGGATAGTAAGCGCCGTATATTAAATAAAAAATGCTATCTTATGCCACAAACAATAACAGTAGAATATATTATTTATTTTTTATATCTCATTTTTTGTCCTATTTTTTTGTTTTTTTATATTAATTAATTATTTTCTATGATTTTTTACTTATAAATGAATAGTATAAGAAAATATTAAAAATTTTAAAAAGATATATGACATAAAAAATAATTAATTAATACTAAAAATAAAAAAATTGAGACAAAAAATAAAAAAAATAAAAATATCAGGATATCAAAACTATGATCCACCCCCAAAATATGGTAATAGCATAGTACTTTCCAAATTAAATTTTGTACTTAAAGAATTATTTTTTATAATAAAATTTAAGTTTGGTTAAAGAATTAGTATACCATTTCTCCTAGCGCTGGTCATGATCCAGGAGTTGGACCATGACAGCAGCCCTTCATACTCCACCCTATATTTTCTACCTTTCAATATATTCTTGGTTCAAGCACCGTATTTTGTTAGGGGCTTTTATAAGTTTTCCAAAATTTAAGAAAATAAAGAATTTTATTTTAAATTAGAGTCTGGGAACGATTTTAAGGTCTTAGTTTTTTAGGTGGCGTCTTAATTTCAATTTTGTGCTTGAGTCAAACTTTAATTCAAAATCTTTGATTGAGTCATTTTAATTTAATTTTGTTTCTATTTTAGTTTGTTTAGGTATCCAAATTAGGAATTACAAAATATAATAAAAAGAAAAAGAAAAGACAAAAAATGCACATCTAAAAAAGAGAGGGAGAGAAAAGGAAAATGACACGTTTTAACTCTGGGACGACACTGCTCCACTACTACTAAAATAGAAAGGAGACAAAGGCAGGAGCACATCCACTCTAAAATGATTGCCTCCGTCCCTCTAAAGAATTTTGTTTGTCAAGTTATAATTTCACCGTATGCTTACTATTTATTCTATTTCAAGGTGTTTTGAACGAGAGTTTGGTTTTTAGGATTAAATTACTTCCAAATGGAGATTTCCTTAACGATTTTTTCTTGATTGCAGTGGCGTTTTTAAAATAGTAGGGATCTTTCTGGGATTATTTGGAATGGTTTAAAGAGAAATTTTGATAATGTTTCACTCAATTCTGGTTCAGCTCTGTATCTAACTTTTGATTGTTTTGGGTACGAAGTCACAATATGGTTTGAAGGAAAAATCTGATTTCTCATTTAGTGAATTTATTCTTGCATATTTGACGCTCATGTTTCGCTTTGATGCGGTGTTCTTATGGACGGGTTTTATTTTGCTTCGTTAGTTGGAGGCCGAGGGAGATACGATTATAAATGTGCTTAGATAAGAGTTTGACTTTGATTATTTATTGGCTGCCATGTGTTTTTAACTTGTTTCTATGGGTAATTGGCTCTTGAAATTATTTGAGAGCTGTTCATAACCCAATTGCACGGCCCAGTAGCAATATGGCCCAATCACAGCTCATGATTCAACCAGTTGACAAAGACGAAAGTACCTTTCACCACTTCCCACTATTACATGTGTCATTGTTCCTCCTTATAAGTATCCTCTCCTTGGGTATGGAAGCACTTTTTTTTCTTCACTCTCTCACATTTATTGTATTCTCCTAGTTTAGACCAATTTGACTTGATCATCGAAATTTGAGTATCGCCAAATCAACACTTAGTTCACGTGCACTGTTTCGCAGGACCCATCGAGTGATAGATCCATTACACTAACCCGACTTGCAACCAAATACCAACCTGACCTATATCCATAAACTTACCCTACTTTAACACATGCATCATCATTTGGTGCCGTCCATGAGAAATTTACTTCTTTTCTTGAAAACTCTTGTAAGATTTTGTGTTGACCACCATGGCCAACCTAGAGACATTCCACTGATGCAAGAGACCACTCCATCACTTATGAGACCCCCACACAAACATGAGAAAGCCCACCAACCACTATAGCCGATCAGTCGTGATCAAGATAGCCCATCATTTTCCTAAGAGAGCCCCTCCCAACAAGCTAAAGGGGTAGGCCAACCTCTAACCATATGCCATTGCTCTTCTCTTGCAAGAGATCCGAGAACTCAGGAAGGAGAGGGAAGCAGACAGGGCCTTGCTCTGAAGCCACCAATAGTGGAAAGAAGACTCTGCCAAATCTTAACCCTTTAATCCCCTGAGTTCTAGTAGGACATCGGCTGCCGCCACGCCACACAAACACTCATGGGAACACACCAGCCAGGGTAAAAACCACCTGTCTTCATACCACACCTACACCTAGGGGCTGACCTTAGCCTTTTGTTTTGCTAGACCCACCTAGGGGCTGACCTTAGCCTTTTGTTTTGCTAGACCCTCACCCTCCAGTTCGGAAGAACATAGACTAACAGGTAAACACCGTTCATCCAAGACACCATGGACTTTCCTCTACCAACTGACTTCAAATAGCCACAACTCGAACTGTATGATGGGTCCACCAACCTTAATGAACATTTGGGAAACCTCAATTCAGTCATGCTTCTAATTGGCACTGATGAAGAGATTATGTGCCGAACCTTTCTTACCACACTAAGCAGAGTCGTGCTCTAGTGGTTCTCTAACCTATCCCTCAAAATTTGGGTCCTTAATGACTCAGATATCATGCATGAAATCTAGGCTGACTCATGGCCTGGTCTCCTCCAAGAAAATCTTACACTAGACCCACCAACCTCCTCACCATAATCACCAAACATACCAACCTCGAGGAAATGTTAAACTAACCGAAAAGCAAATACAAGACCCTCAGAGACAAAATACCCATCAGGGACAAAAAGGGACCTTAAGAGAGAAAAGTCCTTAATCCAATCTCATTTCGAAGCATACACATACCTAAATCAACCCAGTACTTGGGTCTTGGAGGAAATTTACTATACCAAACTCCCTAAGCGTCCTCACCCCAAGAAAAATCTAGGCTTGAACAAGGAGAAGTATTGTACTTTCACCGAGGAAAAGGGAATGACGCAAACGGCTACAGGCATATCTGAAACCTTATTGAAGATCTCCTTCAGAAGGGCTCTATTTAGAAAATTTGAGCTAATGTTCTAGCTCCATAGCAAATCAGTAGAGATGGCCTAAGCAGACTCATATCACCTCGATGAGACTAATCTCCTCCCCAAAAACAAACATGCTTCTGAAGCATATCCCCAAACAGAGGCCAACTAAGCTAGCAAGACCCTAGAAGAAATGTAGCTAGGGCCATCAATACAATTTGAAGTGGCTTTGTCGATTTAGTACCATCTAGGTTTTCTAGGAAGAGGCATTAGAAAGCAGCTAGAAAACACCAACCAAAGATCCTCCACACTGCAACCAAAAAACACAAGCTTAACCCTACAATCTCCTTAATGGAGGTCGATTATGGCTCCATCGACAGGGACCATGATGTGCCTATGGTCATAAGCTGCTTCGTCGTTAACCATGAAGTCCAAAAGGTGTTGGTCGATCAAGGAAACTCTATAGACACCCTCTTCTACAACACTTTTCTAAAGCTTGGACTTTCGAGCTTCATCCTCTAGTACTATCCTAGCACCTAGTGGGTTTCTCGAGGGCCCACATCGAGGTCAAAAGAATATTCATGTTGAGAGCTACGCTAGGGGAATAGCCCGACTTAACAAACGTCGATGTCCAATTCCTAGTGGTTGACTGCCCCTCTACTTACAACATCAAATTCGGTACCTATCGCTAAATTAAGTTATGGCCATAGTCTCCACCAGGCAACTTCTGCTGAAATTCCTCATGGTTAGGGGAATAGTAAGGTCGGTAACCACACCAAAGTGAAAAACAAGAAGCCCCAAACCAACCAACCTCTAACCGACACCCCTCAAAAAGCTCGACAGTATGAGTGAAGACCAAGCAAGCTGATCTACACCCTAGGGCGACCTCCTTACCATCCAAGTCAACAACACCCCCTCGCAAACCATCCAAGTGAGGTCCAACATACCAAGGACCGAGCTCTAAAAGATAACCAACTTGTAGATTGACAATGCTGACCTTTTCTCCTGGACTGCGTTTAACATGCCAAGTTCGGCATCCCCTACACCATAACTACATATAACAAAACCCAATTTGTGGAAGCAAGGTTCATAAAGTTTTGTGACGACCTCAACATCTAGCTTAAGTTCACATCAATAGAGCACCCCTAAGCAAACGGACAAGTGGAAGCGATGAACAAAGTAATCCTTGAAGGCCTGAAGAAAAGGTTAGAACAGACCAAGAGCAGGTGGACTGAGGAACTCCCATGGGTACTATGGTCGTATAGGACAACCCCTCAAACCTCCACTAAAAAATCATCCTATGAGTTAACATACAGAGTAGAGGCAATGATCCTATAGAGGTTGGTGAACCGAGTTATAGGAAACAACACCAATGAGCAAAGGAAAACTAGGAACAGATGCAAGTAAGCATGTACCTCTTGGAAGAAGAAAGAGAGAATGCTCGACTCGATATGAGAGCATAAAGCAAAGAATTTCCAACTACTATAACAATAAGGTCCAACCTAGAAAGTTCAACCAAGGAGACCTCATTCTGAGAAGGAAAAACATCACTATAAAACATTTAGACAAAGGAAAGTTCGCACCTAACTAAGAAGGCCTTTATCGCATCCAAGAAATACTAGGCAAGGGAGCATATAAACTTGTAACCATGGAAGAAAACCCAATCCCTAGAACTTAGAATGTAACAAACCTAAAACTGTATCAAATCAAATGAAATAGGTCTTCTTTATAAACTGAAGTAACAACAATCAAGGACCAATGTTCTCCAAGTTAGCCAATGTTGACCTTATTAAGGGTCAATGCCCTCAAGGACCAACATCCTCCAAAATAGCCAACACCGACCTTAAACAAGGGCTAACGCCCTGAAGGACCAACATCTTCCAAATTGGCCAATGTTGACCTTACCAAGGGCCAATGCCCTTAAGGACTAATGTCCTCCAAATTAGCCAACACCAACCTCAAACATGGTCCAACACCCTCAAAGACCAACGTCCTCCAAATTAGCAAACATCAACCTCACAAAGGGCCAGCACCCTTAATGATTAATGTCCTCCAAATTGGCCAACGTCAACCTTAAACAAGGGCCAATACCCTCATGAACCAATATCCTCTGAATAGGCCGATGCTGACCTCACTAAGGGTTAATGCCTTCAATGACCAATGTCCTCTAAATCGGCAATGTTAACCTCAAACAAAGGACAAAGCCCTCAAAGGCCAATATTCTCCAAATGAGTCAATGCCAACTTCAAACAAGGGTATATGCTCTCAAGGATGAACGTCCTCAAAATTGGCCAATGCTGACCTCAAACAAGGGCTAATGCCCTTGAGCACCAATGCCTTCTAAGTCTGCCAATGCCAGCATCAACCAAGGGCCAATGCACTTAAAAAAGAAAAAAATCCAGAAATAAAAGGCTTACCTCAGAAGGTTAACCTTGCCTACTTGCTTTAAATCAAATTAAAAGTGAGAAATAAAAGGCTGACCTCAGAAGGCCAACCTCATATACTTGCGTTAAATTGAATTAAAAGAGAAACAAAAGGTCAAACTCATAAGGTCAACCTTGAAAAGCCGACCTCACCTAACGTTAAATAGAATTAAAAGTGAGGAATAAAAGGCCAAACTCTAAAGGCTGACCTCGCCTACTTACGTTTAATCATCATAAAAGTAGAAAGAACAATAGTAAATAAAAGTTGACCACAACTACTTGCATTTCAATTCAAAATTATTTGTTACATATAAGGCACAAAGGCTAAAAAAATACAAAATAACAAAAAAAGGGCTCTAGGTCTACGTTGCTGACCTAATCCAGAGAAGAATATCTTTGTCCTCCCTCAAGTCCTCAATCTAGAAGGCCTGCTCTTCAGCTTCACCCTAATCTTTCACAAGCGTATCCACTAAAACACCATCCTTTACCTGCTTGAAGTAGTGAAGACTATCCATACATGTTTACGATAAAGGTCAAAACCTTCTTTAAAAGCCCCCATATAGTTCTCCATTATCTTTTCCTCTGCTTGAACTCATAGCCTGGCCCTAGAAGCATGGGCTCACTCTAGGTGATGAGCAACCTTCATGACTAGCCTCCCCTTCCTCTTTGAGAAATGGCTAAATTCTCCCACAACCACTCCACCTCTTGCTCCAGCTTTACAGCACGAGCTTGGGCGACCGCTACTTCTTTCAGCTCCTTTTCTACCCCTGCAAGCCGAGCCCAGGCACCAACGCTTCCTTCAGCTTCTTTTCCACCTCTTCAAGCTAAGACCGGAGAGTAATCGCCTCATCCTGCAAATGTCAACTCACTTTTGTAGTTCTTGAGCTACCATGACTCCTCAAGCAGTGTTAGCAACTCTGTACCTAACCAAACCAAAAGGACATGTCGATCTAAGTTTCTTAGCATCATACTCTAGTTTGAGTCCTCAGTCTATGAAAAAATCGACAATGAGTTTGGTGTTCCAAAGTGAAACAGTCAGATGCCCTGTTTCACCAATGATGTCAGCAAAAAAATAGGTGGAGAAACTTGTACATAAGGGAGAAAATTCCTTGGGGGAGATTAGAATAACATCCAAACTCAAAGAACGGCCAACATCCTCGACATTAATAAATTTACGATTCCTCTTCTCCTTGTCCTTGCCTTTTCCTCTTGAGAAAACTATCAGATCCCCGAAACTAATATCTAAGAGTTTGTTTGCCTCCTTAGCTATCACTATCATTATGGGCTCGGCCTAAGTGATCTTCCCAACCTCAACCTTCTTCTGCAACTGAGCTAACTTATCCAATATGTGCATATTCACTGAAGTAATAAGCCCTTCTGAAAAATAAGATACACAAAGTTAGTAAGGCTAAACAAATAAGCAACAATAAATAATCTAAAAATAGCTATATATCAAGTCCTGAGCTATCAACTTCACGTCCTTAGCCTTATTGCAAGGGAATAGCTTGATTTTCATTATTCCCTACCTCGTCTCATCTTCAAATTTTATAAAAATAAACCCGCTATTAAAAAGGTGTAATGCCTTTACTTAGGATGAAGGGCCTTTTTCTAAATTCCCTATTTATTTTATTAATTATAACCATTACTTATAAGAAAAAAAGGGAAACAATAAAATACGATCCTCCCTTTCTTGTCTTCAACACGCTCGTAAAGCTTCTAGTGGAGTTTCTCCCTGCCATTTTGTTATCTCTCTCATCATCGGTAAGGTCGTTCTATTACTTTTGTTTAACTAGTTCAAATTTTTGGTTTTAATTCACAATTTTTACTGCAGATCCATAAACCAATTGAGTTCCTCTTCCCCCCAGCTCTATCAGCGTTCTCTCCTTCAAACCTCCTTCCAATTGTTGATCTCTTCTCTTCTTGACTAGCAATAGTGTTTTACCAGTTTTAGCCTCAAGTGCTTATTTAAGTGTTTTTCCATTATGAATGATCCCCTAAAATCCCTAGCTATCCATTGTATTTTTCCACTATCATTGGTTCTCAACTAAGTAACCTTTTAGGCATTCTTGTGCTAAAAAAAAGGTGATTTTGATTATGTGTTCATTTGCATAAATCCTTTATAAAAAAAAGGGGGGTTTTTGGCTAGCTAGGGAAGAAGGAGAACCTTGGTACCTCATTTTATCCAAGTGGTTGAGGTTGATTCTATGTTCTAAGACTGAGTGGGAAATCTCTCCCTTTTTCTAATTAATTATAAGTATATAAATATTCTTTATGTTAGTTTTAGAACTATATAAATTACTCTTTCAATGTTAAAAATATGATTCAATGAGAAACTTTTCAAGCAAGCTGGTTTTTAGAATTATTGAGAAAGAATAATAGATATGTGAACTTTTAATTGTTCAATACGTTGAGTTGAAGCTTTCTACCTTTGACTACATAGTTATGTGAATATTTTTATGTTCTAATGATATATTGGAAACATAAAGTTTGATGATGCTCTCCTACATGGGAAGTACATTGTTATGATGTTATATGCCTATATTGTAGTCTTACCAAAATGAATAAATATTAGTATTTGAAACTCCAATGGATTCCCTGGTACTTCCATAGAGTAACCCTAGGTGCAACTAGCATTGGTTTGTCCATGGACTATTATGTGGGAGGTATCAGATAGGTCGTTGGGACGGGTATATGATTAACTACTATCCGTGAGATTACTCCGGATGCATGTGATATATATTGTTATATGAGAGTTACTAATGAGAAGAACTAACGGATCCGTCACCCTGTTGTACCTAAATTCTGAATTTTTATAAATTTCATGTTTCTTTTCTTTGAATTGATTATGTCTTTATTAATTTAAAGGATTCTATCGTAGAATTCTAGATTATTTCTTTATAAAAAGATATATGTTTTAAGTTCATGATGTGGTCAATTGATAAGAATCACATTTTCTAAGCAAATTGTTTACTTTATTTCTCCTTTAAAATTTAAAAAGTAACATATTGTTTCGATGTGTAATAATTTTAGGTAGAGGTTCTTGACTCAACCCTTTCCCTTTATGTTTTTTAGGCCAATTATTTCACCTTCAGTACCCCAAATTCTAGTCGAGCCTACTGACTAGGATTGGTAGGCATTCTTGACAAATGGTGGAGTGTTTTGAGAAGGAATGTTGGACATGTTGGTTATGAGTTTTGCATAGGTCATGTTGTAATAACTATTATGTGTAGTTTTGCATATTTGTCTAGTTAACTGTGTTGTCATTTACTATTTAAGGCCATTGAGGCTATGACTATTAAAACGGTGATTTGTTCACCAATTTTGGTTTTGGGATTTAATAAGGGCATATTTTGTCATGTTTTTATGATAAATTCTCTTGCAGAAGTTCCAGCGCTTCATTCTTAGGTGCCGCGGTGCTCAAAATCAAAGAAAAAAAGTTCCAAACCCGAGAGTTCAATGCCTCGGCACTCTAAAATAGCACTACGGCACTCAAAAGATAAAGAAATTAACCACAGGGCTCAGCCCTGGTGGTTGTCCAAAAGATGGACATCATGGGGCCCACTACCCAAGGCCAAGTGCCTAATGTTGTCTTGCCCAAATTAATTTTGAGGGCTGAGTACTGCAGTGCTCCAAAGCCAAAGACGCAGCACCCATGCGTGCTGATTCACTTAAATTTAGATCTCCCACTTCATTCACTCGTTCTAACACTTGGAGAATTGAAGGAAAGCATAGAAGAGAGGAGGAAAGCAAGAGGAAGTCTTCAAAGAGTTCCCTCTTCAATTTTTCTTCATTCTTCTTTTATTTTCTATAGTTTTCATTGATTGGTTGAGGGTGAACTTAGTGATTTTGTTATTAAACTCATTGATAATGTTATTCAACTTCTCTTGAATGGTTGTTTATAATCTTCTACTTGATTTGTTCATGATTGTTGCTTGGTTTTATTTAGGTGGCCAATTAAACGAACTAGGTAATCATCTAAAGCTAAGATAAAGGATTGAATATGTAATATTTTGATTCTCACAAGTAGCAATTTGTGGTGATTAGGGATGTCCAAATCCTTGAGAAATATGATGTGGAGCATAACATAGGTTAAATAATCCAAGCATTTGAGATTATTGCCTAGACTAACCTATCTTTCTTATCTTAAAGCTTTCATTGGATTAAATCTAGGATGTGTTTCCTAGGTTGTTCATTGGATAACGAGTAAGTAAAGACCATTCTTCTATTTACCAAATTACTAAGGAAAGATAGGGATAGCAGAGCTTATTGTAATATAATGAGTGATTGCCTATGATCATTTGCCATTGTCCAATAGAGAAGAGTGAATCCTTACCTATATTCCTCACCTTATTATAATTTTCTTGTTGTTTGTTGTGTTCTTTAATCTTATTTCTTTTATTTACTTTCATCTTTATTCTAAGTACCTTTGTTCTCACCAAAAAACATTTACATTTCAAACATTATTTTTTAATTTATTTAGTAATTAATCAAATAAACTCAATCCTCTGCGGGAAAACGACCATTACTTATAAAAACAAAAACAAAAAATACTTACCACTATACTGTAAGGAGATATATTAGTGGTGTTTTCCATTTGGAAAGTAATCAAATTGAGGTTTTGTTGCCAAGGTTTGAAGTTCTAATTGGGAACACACCAGCATACCACTATAATGTCTATATTTTAAGGAAACTCTACCCAAATTCTCGTAAAAATGAAATGGCTAATTCCCTTCCATGGATTTTTATTTTTATTGTGGTTGAGATATAGCATCATTTTCATTGTAAATAGAGTCATGTTTATTTGAGTTTATATATGAACATAATAAGGTAAGCTAGTAAGTTGCCATATGGCTCTCTACACCGGTCATGTGGTATCAGAGCATGATCTAGGTCTGTGGTATGGCATATAGAGGTCTCCAACATGTCTAATTTTGGGAAACCATAAACCTAATTAGTGATAAGGGTACCTAGGAGCACATATCACAAATAGATATTATGGAATTCTCATTTCTTACCACTCCACTAAACTTTTACCCAATTAAATCTCAAATTAAGACTTGTTTTCCTTATTTGAAAAATCTCTGCCCTCACTGTAGGTAAAGCCTCCTAGAAAAAGAACGCATACTTAACCTTGTGATTAAGCCTCCTCTAGGCCAGTGGTAAAGGCATCGTCTCAGGGCTGAGACAGGCCCATAACTCATTGCCTTGATGAAATTGAAAGAAATGATCCTGATTTTACCCCTATGCCTGAGACTCTAACTCCTCAGTGGGCTTAGGACTTGCAGCAAACCTTAAGGGCTTTAGTTGGAGTAATGAATCAGATTAAAGCAATCATTACTCCAGCTCCCCAGCAACTGTTCCAACTACCCCAGCTCCTCCGGTAACTACCACAACTACTCCAACCCCCATTATTTCTGCTTACCCTGTGGCGTTTCATGCATTCAAGAGCAATATTTGGGAATTTCATAAGCTCAAACCACCATGATTTTTTGGAGTTGGCTCAGCACTTGACCCTCAACAGTTCATTGAATAAGTTGAATTATTATGGAGAGTCCTGGATTGCCCGATAATTTCAGCCATCCAAATAATGGAGTTTTAATTGGATGGTGCAACAGATGATTGGTATCACGTTTAAGAGGCTAAAGGACCATTAAATATACTTTGGGTTAAGGTTGTGGTTCTGGATCGGGAGTTCAGGCCTGAGTTTCTTCTCTAACTAGGCAGGATGCTATGGTTTCCAATGTAGTTGGTTTAGGTACATTGGTAGTTAATCCTCTCCCTGCATATATATTGTTTGACCCTTGGGCAACCTATTCATTTATATCTAAATATTTTTGCATTCCAATTGAAGAAGCCCACTACTTTGTAGAGTTTTCCATTAATAGTCTCTACTCCCTTAAAGGAGACTCTAACTACAGTTAAAGTAGTAAAATCTTGTGTAATTAACGTATGCGGTGTCTAGTTGTCTTGAATATGTGTGGATTTGATGTCATTCTGGGAATGGATTGGCTCTTAGGAAATCATGCATAGGTGGATTGTTTTGGCAAGACAATCAAATTTTTAGTACCTAATAAAGAACTAGTGCAGGAGTAAGGTTCCTACTAACCTCATCTCTGCTCCAAGAGCCTAGAAGTTAATAAGGAAGGGGTGTGAAGCTTACTTGGCTTATATACATGACACTGAGGGTGCAGGGCAAAAATTAAAAGACATTCTTATAGTGTATGAATTCCCATATGTATTCCCAGAAGAATTACCAAGACTTCCACTGTAAAGGGAACTTTAATTTTGCATTGATATTCATCCGAGGACAACCTTGATCTCACTTCCTCCCTATAGGATGGCTTTAGCAGAGCTTAAAGAATTAACGGTGCAGTTGCAAGAATTGGTAGACAAATGGTTCATATGCCCAAGTACCTCTCCATGGGGGCCACTGGTGTTATTCATGAAAAAGAATGATGGATCTATAAGGTTATGTATTGATTACCATCAGTTGAATATGGTGACTGCGAAGAATAAATACTTATTTCCTCGAATAAACTATTTATTTTATCAACTTCAAGGGGCTTAATGTTTTTTTAAAATATATCTACGTTTGGGGTACCACAAACTCCGAATCCAGAAAGAAGATATTCCTAAGACTGCTTCTAGAACCAGATATGGTCATTATGAATTCCTGCTTATGTCTTTTGGGATAACTAATGCTCCTTTGGCCTTCATGGATCTTATGAGCAGGATATTTCAATTGTTTCTGGATCGGTTTGTCAATATATTTATTGATGACATATTGATATTGCTGGGAATAGGTTACCCTAGAAAGAAAGTTGTATTCCCCAATTTAATGTAAATATATTTTAATATTAATAAATAAAGAGTTTATTTACGTAAGCTTTATTTTCTAACTATTAAGGTTCCTAGATTCTATTAAACTAAGATACATTTGCATAAAGGTTATGCAAAAGAAGATATGTATCTTTAAATGAATCTAAAACAATATTCACAGTCATTGAATAGAGCCGGTCACTCTGTTCAATTAAAACTGTAGTGTTCAAATTACCTCCATAGAAAGAATGAGATTCTTTTCTAAGGGAATGATGAATCTCAAATCATTAAAGTAGTAGACTTCAGGTAATGAAACTATTAAGTAAATTGGAATCAATTGAGATATTACGTTCAAGTTAATATCGTTACTTTGAAATTGAACTCACACACATTACAACAGCTAGTGGCAGAACTGAAATCCTGATAGATTATAGACTCATGTGCATGACCGTTGTGATCTATGATATATTATGGGTATGACCATTGTATGACATTCGTAAAGACTCTGTATGTTAGGATCACAGTGGAAGTGAACATCTGGGAACATAATTCCAAGAAATAGAATTCATAGCATTATATCACTTCTGGTTATTTTAGAAAGACAAATGACATATTTGGGCCTAGTGAAATGATGAAGTAATTGCTCATCATTTCGAGATAATTTTAGAAAACTTGTAAAAGATTATCTGATCACTTATTAGATGAAATCAGAGATTAGGGGACAAAATCGACATAAGGAGTAAAACGATAATATTACCTTGTGTTAATGGATGGCTACGAGGGTTCACAAACACTAGATTTGCAAATTGGACAAATCAATGTTCAACATTGACTTCTCGTAATTTTAAAAATTTTCAAGAGTACAACTATGAGTCTTTGGTGAAATGACTTCGTGATTAATAAACTTGGATTATCTTAATGAAATTGAAACAATCCCATGTTTATTGGAGCTTGAAATTCGTATGTCCAAATGCATTTCCAACCTAGTTTTGGAGAATTCAATCATCACTAAGTAGGAATAAATTTAAGATAGAATTGATTGATTTCATTTTAGGTTATGCCTTAATTAAGACAAGAGTTGTCTTAATTTAGACAAAATAATTATTTTAAGACACTAGTTGTCTTAGTACATTTTTATATGTCTTAAAAGAGCTAAAAGTTGTCTCAATCTTGGACAAACAAATTTTAGGACAAATGATGTCCTAAGAATGCTTGAAAATGTGAGAAACATTTTTGTCACTAAAGAGACAAAAATAATTCTTACAATAGTTATCTAAATTAAACAAGTGTTGTTTTAATTAGACAATATAATTTTAAGACAAATGTTGTTTTAATTAAGACAAATTAATTAATTTAAAGAAGTTGATAAAAATAAAATTAAATTCCTATGTAATTAGGAATTTCGACTTACAGCCTAACACTCTTTTATTAGGATAAAAATTTGATTTAATTAAATTAAGTTAAATCAATCCTAATAGCTAAAGTTTGAAATATTAAAACTTAAGAGAAGTACACCAAATCTCCATGAGATGCAAAAGTGGACAGACAAGTAGGGAGAGCATTGTTTGAAATGTTCAGACCCATATCTTCCTAATTATCCTAATTAACTAAAGTGAATAAATGTTGAAAATTAAAAGATTTTTAATTTTTCAAGGAAACATACTTTTACTAGGAATCTAACTAAGGCAAAGGAAATTTAATAAATAAAAATTCACTTATTTGAATTTTTAAGTGTTAAATAAAATATGACTCTATCAATTAAATAATACACTTGTTAATTGATAAATTACTTAGATAATTTTTATTATCTACTTTTTCCATGGAAGGCGTGGGGAATCCCTTTTTCATAATCCACTTTTTTTCAAGGCAGAACAATTTTTAGATATTATTAGTACCCTCGTAATTGAGAACACTTTTATGAGCTTATCGACTTTCGCTTTTACCTACCACACAATGTTCCGTTGCTTGGTGGTTTCATGTTCTTTGACTTGCTTCAAACTGCTCTTTTCTAGTAGCCCTATTGCAAGCGTACACATGATGATAGTGTATTTGAGCAAAGTGGTGTAGTTGTGGTCATTTTAGGTTGGACTAGCAGCTCGTAGATAGGTGGTGTGTTAAGTATCGGTGGAGGGGGGTTGGGGGAGATAGTCTACAGGTCAGGGGGGATTAGTTCATTTTCCATCCAGAAGTTTTAGGGACAGTTAATTTTGAATTCAAATGAATGACCTAGAGTTAGGTTAGTATAAATATAATCTAACCCTTCCCCTTGTGGCCATCACATATAGAGAGAAAAATACCTTGAAACTATCGTAAGTTTGGAGAGAAAAGCATAAGAGAAAAAGTGAATTTTTTGAGTGCCTTTATAAGGGTCTGCACGCCACACTAAGGAGAAAAAGGGAGACTTTCTAATTGATAATTTGAGAAACTATCATTCTATTTTTCATATTTTCTTATCTTCCAAGCACTAACATATCCATCATAGGTTCTGTGGCTTGGTGCTTCCTAAGGAATAGGTGGTAAGTTCAATTGGTTGAGAAGCAAACTACAAGTACCAAGTGACTTCAATGAGTATGCACACTCTTCCCACTATTTCTCTTTCTAGCCATGAGATGCTTTTGGCTATATGCTTTTTTTTCTGTCAGTTTTATAAGCTTTGAATGTTTTAAATTTTATGAAATCTATGCTTGTGAAGTAAACACTTAGGGCTAATCACTAGATCCAATAAGTGTATTCCATGAGTGAGAAAGAATATGCACTGCATTTAAGAACGGTGTTGCAGACTTAGAGGGATCATAGGTTGTATGCTAAGTTTTTGAAATGTGAATTCTAGCACCCCTAGGTTGCTTTTCAAGGGCACGTGGTTTCTAAGGAAGGTACTAATGTAGATTCTAAGAAGGTGGAAGCAGTTAAGAACTGCCCCAACTGTCCTTAATAACCGAGGTTTGTAGGTTTTTGGGTTTGGTAGGATGTTACCACTGTTTTGTCAAAGATTTCTCATGTATTGCAGCTACTTTGACAAAGCTAACACAAAAGAATGTAAAATTTGAGTGGTCGGTTGATTATGAAGATAGTTTTCAGAAGCTCAAGGAATGTTTGATTACTGCTCCAATTTTAGCTCTTCCAGAAAGTGGCTGTGGATATGTGATTTATTGTGATGCATCCTAGATTGGCTTGGGTTTTGTTTTGATGCAGAAAAGGCAAGATAATAGCTTATGTATTAAGACAACTCAAGAAACATGCACAAAATTATCCCACCCATGACATTGAGATAGCAGCAGTAGTTTTTGCTTTAAAGATTTTGCGATACTATCTTTATGGAGAAATATACAAAAGTTATACATATCATAAGAGTTTGAAGTATACTTTTGAACAAACAGACTTGAACTTGAGACAATGCCGATGATGGAACTAATTAAGGATTATGATTGCTCCATTCTTTATCATCCATGAAATTTAGGGATTAGAAACCAATGGCGTGGAGTTACAGATAGTTGGGTCAAATGTGCTAATGTCTAGTGTACAAATCCAATCCCCCTTGATAAAGCGGATTAAAGTCGCTCAGACGTGTGATCCTAATAGAGACAAATTAGTGAGAATAATTGAGTCACGGGTTGATACAAACCTTGCAATCGATGGTCAAGGGATCGTATTCTATCAAGGTTGATTATGGTACCTAGAGTAGATGAGTTAAGGAAGCAAGTCATGCAGTATGCCTATTCATCTTCCTATACCATGCATCCAAGAAGTGATAAGATGTATCATGATTTGAAGGATCATTATTGGTGGGATGATATGAAGAGAGATATAGCTAATCATATTTCTCGCTGATATGAATTTGAGGGAAGTTGAAAAAAGTAATTGCCACTCCTTGAATCTGCTTATAATAATAGTTATCATTCGAGTATCCAAATGGCTCTATTTGAAGCTCTTTATAGTCAAAAATGAAGACTCCTTTGGGATGGTTTTAGACAAGGGAAGCCAAATTTCTTGAACCAGATTTGGTGATGGATGTAGTATAGAAGGTGAAGAATATTAAAGAGAGATTGTTAGCTACTCAAAGTCAGTAAAAATCATATGCAAAGAAAAGGAGAAGGGAGCTTGAATTTCAAGTGTGTGACCAAGTATTCCTCAAGGTATCTTAAATTAAAGGAATAATGAGGTTTGGTAAGAAGCGTAAATTGACACCACACTGGTCAATTCCTTATTACTCAATGAATTGAAGCAGTGGCTTGCAAGCTAGAGTTACCACCAGCATTGTCATGTTTATATCCTGTGTTTCACGTGTCTATGTTAAGGAAGTACATCCCAAATGATTCACATATATTATCGCAAATACCAGTAGAATTAAATTCTCAACTTACATATTAAAAGTGATCGATGGAAATCATTGATCGACAAGTTAAAAAGCTTACATCTCAAGAGTACCCATCGGTTAAGGTGTTATGGAAGCATCATGGGAAGGAAAAAGTGACATGGGAACTAGAAACTCTCATGCAAGAAAAATACCCATACTTATTTGGTAGGTAAACTCTTTTCTTATTCTTACTTTGGAATTCGAGGACGAGTTCTTTTTAAGGAGGGATAAGTTGTAATGCTTTTATTTGGGATGAAGGGCCTTTTTGTAAATTCTCTATTTATTTTATTAATTATAAATAATACTTATATGAAACCAATTTTGGAAAGAAAAAGGAAATAATAAAATCTACTCCTCTCTCTCTTGTCTTCAGCACACTCATGAAACTTTTGCAGAAGTTACTTCCTGCCATTTCGTCATCTCTTTCATCATCAATATAGCCCTTCCATTATTTTTGTTCAATTTGTTCTAATCTCCATTCAGATTTTTGGTTCTGATTCATGATTTTTGCTGTAGTTTCGTAAACCCATTGGATTCCTCTTCCCTTCAGCTCAATCACCATTATTTCCTTCAAATCTCCTTCCAATTGTTGATTTATTCTCTTCTTGGCTAGCAGTAACATTCACTTAGCTTTTGGCACTTGTTGGAACTTATTGCAAGACTTCTAGGACATTCAAGATTGTTTTCCCAAGGGTTAGGCACCGCAGTGCTCAACCATGGGCACCCCAACGCCCAAATCTCCATTTCAAGTGTTCTTTTGCTTTTTCGAAAGCTAAGACAAAGGCCTGCAACTTTCATGAGGAGCCCAAAAGTGTTTCTATCTTTTTAAAGCCCAAAATGTGAAAAACATCACTCTAGTGCAAATGTGGGAGCTGGGCGCCACAGCGCCCATGCATCTCCAATAAGTATGGTTCCAAGGTTGGGTGCCCACACGTGACTTTTTCACTTTAGAATAGCATTTTACATAAGATTAGGGTATTCTTTGGACAATTTTTGGATAGAGAGGGGTAGCTAGAGCAAAGGGAGAGGGGAGAAGGACTTGTAGTTGGTTTGAAGGAGAGAGATTTCAGATATGAAAAGATAAGGAATCCATCACTTACTTGCCATTGAAGATTTTCCTCTAGTTTCTTCTAAACTTTGCTGTTTCTTCTGATTTCAATGTCCTTCTTGGATGTTTTATAATTTAGTGTAAATATTATGAGTAGTTAAATTCCTATTCTAGTCATTAAAGTTTCGTTATGGATTGATTCTGGTTATTGGGATATTTTCTCTGTTGCAATTCAATAAATCTGATTTTAATTTATGATTCATTGGCCATGAATTGTATATTTTAAGGCATTGAGTGATGGAGCGAAAATGGAAGCTTTATGTTAGTTCGTGGGTTTATTGGACTTAGGTAGTATAATCATGATAGTAGATATACACATCCATGACATTTGTTTAAATTCCAGGAAGCCTAATGCATCTATGTTAATATTTGTGATCACAAAAATAGACAAATAAAACATAAATTAGGGAATCTAGTCATTGTAACTTAGAAAATATAAGCAACCATCACCACATCCGTAGCAGATTCAATCGATGAACCTTATACCTAGGATTCTCTATTATTGATTTCGTTTCATAGTGTTATTTTGTCTTTTCCTCAGCTACAATTTGACTACTTAGATAATATAGGGGATTATATAATTTTGGTACTTGAAACACCCTTCTCATGGGAACGATACTTATTGCCTCACTTTATTACTTGTTTGCGATAGCATGCACTTACGTTGCATATTTTCCTATCACCTTTCTAAGAAAATAAGGATTTAGGCTAGCAAGGGAAGAAGGAGAACCTTGTATCTCATTTTATCCAAGTGGTTAGGGTGATTCTGTGTTCTAAGAGTGAGTGGGAACTCTCTACCTTTTTCTAATTTATTATAATTATACAAATATGCTTTATGTTAGTTTCAGAAATATATAACTTACTCTTTCAATGTTAAAAATATGATTTTATGAGAAAATTTTCTAGCAAGCTAATTTTAGAATTATTGGGAAAGAACAATAGATATGTGAACTTTTAATTGTTTCAATAAGGTGAGTTGAAGTTTCTACCTTTGACTACATAGTTTTGTGAATACTTTTATGTTCTAATGATATATTTGGAAACATAAAGTTTGATGAAGCTCTCCTACATGGGAAGTATCTTGTTATAATGTTATATGCCTATATTGTTTAGAAGAGCCTTACCAAGACGAACAAATATTAGTATTTGAAACTTCGATGGATTCCCTGGTAGTTCCATAAAGTAACCCTAGGTACACCTAGTTTTGGTTTGTCCATCGACTATTTTGTGGGAGGTATAAGGTAGGTTATTGGGATGGGTATATGATTAACTTCTATCCATGAGATTACTCCATATGCATGTGATATATATTGTCATATCATAGAGTTATCTATAAGAAGAACTACCAAATCCATCTCCCTATTGTACTTAAATTCATAATTTTTATAAATTTTATGTTTCTTTTCTTTGAAATGATTATGTCTTTAGTAATTTAAAGGATTCTGTCATAGCATTCTAGATATATGCATTAAGTTTATGAAAAATTTTCTAAGCAAATTGCTTGCTTTATTTCTCCTTTAAAATTTACTTTGTAACGTATGGTTTCTATGTGTAATTTTAGGTAAAGGTTTACGACTCACTGGATCTTCGTGACTCACCCCTTTTCCTTTAGTTTTTCAAACTAAGTTGTAGGTGTCACCAACAATACCCTAATCCTGCCGAGCCTACTAACTAGGATTGGTATGTACTCTTGGCAAATGGTGGAGTGTTTTGAGAAGGAATGTTGGACATGTAGGTTAGGAATTTTGCATAAGTCATGTTGCAATAACTATGTTATGTGTAGTTTTGCATATCTGGCTAGTTAATTGTGTTGTCTTTTATTGTTTAAGGCCACTGACGCTATGACTATTAGAATGGTGATTTGTTCACCCCTTTTGGTTATAGGCATACCCCTGGGATGTCCATATTTAAGGGGAAACTTGTTGGATATAGTGATTATCCCTAGGTGTTTACAATACAAGCATGGATTTTAAAATTTTTTAAAACATTACAAACTTGTAAAACCGGCGGAAACAAAACACCAATGCAAAATCACATCATAGCTAGGTAGGAGAAAGATTGAAGAATTTTCATGTACCTCTTGTAGTCACTTTAATCTTTTCAATTGGCTTCCCGACCAAGCACACTTACCGCCTATTCTTTGGGAAGTACCAATTCATAGAACCTAGGTGAATAGGTTTAGTGATTGGAAGAAAATAAAAGATAAAATAATTAAATAGATAGCTTTCTTAAAATTCAAATAGAAAGCTTTCCCTTTCCCTTCAAGTATGGCATGTAGAATTTCACTATAAGCTTACTCAAATTCTTTACTCAAGCTCACAATACTCTCGGCCACAAGGGAAAGAAAAAATGGTTCTTTCTCCTTTTCCAAAGTGTCTTTCCACTCTTCTCTATTCTCTAATGTGGATGACAAGGCCCCCTTGTTGGGTGATGAAAGGTTTAAGTTATATTTATAATAATCTAACCCTAGGCCACTTAAGTGCAATTCAAGATTAGTCATTCCTAAAATTTAGGGATTCCACATGCCTACTAAGGAAAAAATAGATAATCAAATCATATAATTATATATCAATTAATAATGTTGTTATTAATTTGATAAATAAATATTTCATTTAACAATTAAATAAAACATGTGAGGCTTTCTAATTGGCCATGCTTGAATTAAAAAATTCAAATAAATGAATTTTATTTAATTAAATCCCTTTGACTTAGTTAGTCTCCTAGTGAATGTAGATTACTTAAAAAATTAAAACTCTTTTATTTTCTAATCTTTTATTCACTTAGATATTTAAGATAACCATGGAGATATAGGTTTGAACATTTCAAACCTACCTCCTTCCTACTTGGGCATCCATCTCTTTATCTCATAGAGAGTTAGTTTGCTTCATTTAATTTTGAACAATTCAAACTTTAAGTAATTAGGATTAATTTAATCAAATTTGTATCCTAAACAAATGCCTTAGCCGAAAATCCTAATAAAGAAATATTTTATTTTATTTTCTTCAACTTCTTTAAATTAAATAATTCAAATATTAATTTAAAGTATTTAAACCAACAATAATTATTAAAGTAAAGGTTGTCCAAATGAAACAACACTTATCTTAATTAAGACAAACATTTGTCTTAAAATTTTAATATCTAATTAAAAACAACACTTGTTTAATTTAAACAACTAATGTAAGAATTATTTTTGTCTCTCTAGTAACAAAAATGTTTCTCATATTTTTAAGCATACTTAGGACAACATTTATTCTAAAATAATTCTTTATCTAAATTAAGACAACTCTTGTCTTAATTAAGACATAAAAGCTTTAAGCTATTATTTAATTTCATCTCAATTTCTTCCAACTTAATGTGAATCGAATTCTCCAAAGCTAGGTAGAGAATCCATTTGGACATAGAAATTTTAAGCTCTAATAAAATTGGGATTATTTCAATCTCATTAAAGTAATCCTAGTTTATTAATCATGAAATCATTACACAAAAGATTCATGATTGCACTCTTAAAAGTTCCTAAAATTAAGAGAAGTCAATGTTGAACATTAATTTGTCTAATTTGCAAACCTAGTGTTTGTGAATCCTCATAGCGTAGCCATCCATTGACATAAGGTAAAATTATCATTTTACCCCTTGTGACAATTTTCTTCCCCTAGTCTCATATTTCATTCAATAAGTAACCAGATAATCTTTTAAAACTTTTTTAAAATTATTTAAAAATGATAAGTAGCTAATTCATCATTTTACTAAGCCTAGATATATCACTTGTCTTCCTAAAATCACTAGAAGTGATGTAATGTTACGAACTCCATTTCTTATATTTATGTTCTCGGAAGTTCATTCCCACTATAATCCCAACATACAGAGTCTTGACCAATGTCACACAATGGTCGTGCCTATAGTATATCAAATATCACAATAGTCATGAACATGAGTTCATAATCCATCAGGGTTTCGATTCTACCACTAGCGTATGCAATATGTGTGAGTTCAAGTTCAAAGTAACGATATTAACTTAAACTTGATACTCATTTTATTCCAATTTATTTAATAGTATCATTACTTGAAGTCTCCTACTTCAATTATTTGAGATTTATCATTCTCTTAGAAGAAAATCTCATTTTTTCTATAGAGGTAATCTAGATACTACAATCTTAATTAAATAGAGTGATCGACTCTATTAAGTGACTGTTAATATTGTTTTGGATTCATCCAAAGATACATATCTCCTTTTTTCATACCCTTATGCAAATGTATCTTGGTTTATTAGAATCTAGAAACCTTAATAGCTAGAAAATTAAGCTTACATAAATAAATTATTTATTTATTAATATCAAAATGTATTTACATCAAATTGAAAAATACAACTTGCTTTCTAGGACAACCTATTCCTAAGAAAACTCTACCCAAATTTCTATAAAAATGAAATGGTCAATTGCCTTCCATGGATTTTGGTTTTTGGTGTGTTTGAGATATGGCATCATTTTCATCATAAATAGAGTCATGTTTATTTAAGTCTATATATGACCATAAGGTAGGTTGGTAAGTTGCCATGTTACTCCCTATGCTAGTCACATGCTCGGATTTGGGGAGTGACAAAAGGAAATCGAGGAAAACCAACCTCATTTAAAAAGAAAGCCCTTTGGGGACCCAACCTAGGAACAATCACCAAGAAGAACTGATTCCTCCACTCCTTGGTAGACTCCTCAATTGATTTCATAAGTGACAAGTGAGGTCGGGCCAAAACATACAAAAATCCACTGCCACCGCTAAGGTCTTTTAACTTAAAGAAATATAAGAACACGTCCACCCTAGTTCAAACACCGAGCAAGTTACATACGTGTTGGAATCCTTATAGGAACCCCTAGTTGTTAGAATAGAGCTGAGAAAGAGCAATGTTAAAAACCTGAAGCACTTCATCTCGAACTTCAATAAGGGCAACAATGCCCCGATATTCTCAATAAAGTAGAAATTAAACATGAAGAACCTATTCTCCCTACTACCCTTGCAGATCGGAGCTTTTTCAGGTAGGCCTCCAACTCAAATGAGCACTCATCCCAAGTAGCAATCGACAAACACTCTTGATCAGACCTATGTGCATAGGGTCAAAGCACGAGGTCATGGACCTAACCTTTGGGCTCACCCATTCGAATTCAGAGGCAGCACCACCGCTGCCTAATCCCTACCATAAACTCCTGCCTCCTCTTTATTAGGACTACTAGAAGATCACGCTTCTTCAAAGCTCGGTATATCCGACCTCATTTCCATAGACCTAGACTGACCAAAAATAGTTATTTTAGCTAAACCATTGGCCTAATCCTTGCCCGAAAATGGCAAACACCTAGTCATTCCGAGCAAGGTTCATTACTCAGGATTCTCATATGCAAGTAGTTTCAAACTAACAAGAAGTAACCATTTTATCATATGAGAGAGATAGAGACAAACTGGAAGCACACAGTCAGAACTAAAATGAAATCAAAATTTGCCTACTACAACTGCCAGCTAAAGCAGGGTTTACGGAGGGATTAAAATCTACTTTCAAACCAGGTAAACTCCATAATAACAGAGGTTAAGGACAATAACTAGTACTCTACATAATTCATAATCCATAAAGGAACCAGGAGATAAGGCACACAAATAGCAAGCAAAGAGGAGAAAACCTACCTCTCATTGCTTTACAAATCCAAGTCTTCATTCTCAAATCTTTCCAAGAAAATTAACAAAACCAAAAAAAAAAAGGGAACCAGAATCATCCACGCTAAATTCCTTATTCACCACACCAATCCTTTCTCTTCTTTGTTTGCACCCCCCCTCATTTCTCTGTTTTTCTTCGTACTCTTTATAGTTGAGAGAAAAGACCATCTCTTTCTCCCCTTCAAACCCTAGCTGCCAATCGGATAAAATACTGCTGCACCTAATAGCAAATCACGCGGACAGAGGGATCCTTGATGTGCCTGTGCTACAGCAAGGTTCCTAAGCAATGCAAATCAAAGATTGTCGAAGGGCATGGAGCCAATAGTACGTCTATAGTAACACGCACAAGGGAGACCCGGGAGAGCTATTCGTGGCATGGTGTGGTGGAAATAGGTGAGACAGAGGAGCAGGGATGAAGACCAGAGCAGCAGCGCAAAAGCTTATCGTGGAAAACTGTAGAGGGAAAGGGACGCGATGGAAGAGTAGAGAATCAAAGGAAAAAAAAACCATGCTGAGTACGTTGGAGAAAAAGGACCAGCTACTGGTGAGGGCTGCGGCGTGGAGCAGAGACACAGAGGGTTCACGCAAGGGGATGGACAAAGGCATGGGTATACAGAGATGAAAGGGACGGAGGATCTGGGTTAGGTGTGGGTGATGGTCCAGGTCAAGAGGAACCGGTTAGGGGTGATTGGGCTGAACCGGTTGGTTGGGTTGTATGGGCTGGACCGGTTGGTTGGGTTATATAGGTTGGACCTTCCCCTTTTTTTTTTTCATTGGGCTGCAAGAAATAAAAGAAAGTTGGACCCCCTCTTTTGTTTTTGTTCTTTTTTGTTTTTTTTTAATTTTACATCTTTTGTTTTCATTTTGTGATTTTTTTTCATTTTTCCTATCTACCATTTTTTTACTATTTTTACTATATATTTTTTATTTTTTTAGAGAAATTTATCAATCTCTAAATTTTAAGGGATGCCTAAACAAAATCAAGTGTTCACAATTGTCAGTGCTTGTAATATGGGGTTTCAAGTACTCATTCCATTTCTTTTAGTTTCCTTTCAATTTATTTCTAAAATAAACAAGGAAAAAGTCCAAACAGATTTTGAGTTTCATTTCTTTTGTTTCAACCAAATTTTAAAAATCGAAAAGCTTTTTAATTGAATTCTCTTTCAAAGTCTAAAAGTTTCAAAAAAAATAGTCTTTAAAGTTTTATTTTCTTAATTTCAAAAATCAAAAAGGAAAATGATTTAAAGATTTTAAAAAGTTTCATTTTCTTTTTAAACTTCAAAAATTAAAAAAAAAATCATAGGAAGTCTTTTTAAATTAGAAAATAAAGAAAACGTTTCATTTGTCTTCAAATTCCAAAGCGAAAGAATTGAGTTTAATTTTCATTCTAATTTCAGAAAAACAAAAAAACAGATTTTTGTTTTCCTTTTTTCAAATATCTCAAAATCACAAAAAGAATTTTATCTTTTTTCAAAACTTACAAAACAAAGAAGACTTTGTTTCTCGTTGTAGTGGACTTGGCCAAAGCCCAATAGCAAAGAGCCCAACAATCAGGCCCACTAGACCAGCCAAACACTAACCTATAAATACACTCCTCAGGTATGACTAAGACACGAATTCTAAGCTCGGACATAACTAACTTTGGCATCGGAGTGTAATAATCGCGCCCGAGCCCCTTGTTTACTTATCTACAGGACCGACCTTGTTGGACCGACCCGACCTCAACATATCAGGATCGAGACGTTCGTGATCCACTCACAGGCATCGACATTTGGCGCCGTCTGTGGGGAATCAAAAGCTTTTCCCGACTTCATCGATTCTGTGATTGGTCTCATGAACACACCCGGCCAGCCACCCGCTAAGGGAACTAAGGTCCCACTTACCCCTCTCCCTAACAAACAGCCACAGGAACAAAGACAGGCAGGCCCCTCCTCCACCCAGGGGCACCCATCCTCCCAGAGTCACCAGGAGCCTGACCCTCAGATCGACACCCTCCGACTCCTCATGCAGAGGATAGAAGCCCTCGAGCAGGAGAGAGCTACTGACAGGCTCGAGTTGGACGAATATAGAAGGCAGAAACGGCGGGAAAATCCAGCCGCATCTCAAGGACGGCATAACCTTGCTGAGGGTCAGGACGTCATCCTTCCCATGCTTACGGACCCCATACACAGACTTCTCCTAATAACCGAGGACAGCATCCAAGTTGAGAATACATTCTCCTCATACCCATCCCACACCAGAACGGCCACAGATAAAC
>JASKGM010025651.1:0-27727 GCA_034509205.1 Ceratonia siliqua | reverse complement strand
AATTTGATGATAACCACTTTTAAGATCAATCTTGGTAAAGAAATAAGCACCACTCAATTCATCAAGCATATCACCAAGTCTAGGTATGGGATGTCCATACTTTACAGTGATTTTGTTGACTACATGACAATTTACACACATCCTCCATGAACCATCCTTCTTAGGCACCAAAAGCACTGGAACGGCACAAGGACTAAGACTCTCTCTCATATGTCCTTTGTCTAACAGCTCCTTTACTTGCCTTTCAAGCTCCTTAGTCTTCTCAGGATTGCTTCTATATGCTGGTCAGTTCAGAATTTGTGCTCCAGGAACAAAGTCGATTTGGTGCTCAATTCCCCTCAATGGTGGTAGTCCTTTAGGAATATCTTCAGGAAATACATCCTCAAATTCCTGCAATAGAGAATCAACACCACTAGGAAAAAAAGAGTTAAGGTTAGCAGTACACAAGAAGTTCTCCTTGTACCTAAGTACAATTAAACTCTATTGTGCATGAAAATCACTCTTCAACTCTCTTTCTTTTGTAGAAAAGCTCTGTTTCTTCTCTCTTTTCTTCTCACATCCTTTACTTTTCTCTCCTGTGCATCTCACTTTCTTTTCCTCACGTACACAGTGACTCACCAATGGGCCTTTAGAATCTTTCTTTTTTCTCTTGGCCTCGTGTCCCTCATTTTTTTTACTTAGTTTAGCCTCACTTCCCGATTGCCCCTCCATTGATTTCCTAATCTTAATCTGGTCCTCATAGACTTCGCCAGGTGATAAAGGAGCTAGGGTGTAGTGTTGACCATTCAAACTAAAAGAATATCGGTTCTTGTATCCATCATATACCACATGCCTATCAAATTGCCATGGCTTCCCAAGTAAGACATGACTAGCATACATTGGAACAACATCACACAAGACCTCATCCTTATATCTACCAATCAAAAGAGATACTACAAGTTGCTTAGTGACCCGAATATCTCCACATTCATGCAACGATTGTAACTTATATGGAGTAGGATGTTTAATACAATTCAAGCCTAATTTGTCAACTAATGTGGTACTAGCTACATTAGTGCAACTTCCCCCATCAATAATTAAGCTACATACCTTCCCATTAATTAGACATCTAGTATGGAATATGTTCTCTCTTTGCTCACAACTGTCATTCTAAACTTGCACACTCAATGCCCTCCTAATTACTAAAGAATCCCCTTGGGCAGCATACTCAATCGGAACATCACTACAATCCTCTAAGGGTGGCATTTCATCACTATCACTTTCATATTCACTTTTAGATTCAATAACGCCATTATCCCTTAATACCATAATCTTTTTATTAGGACATTGTGACGCAATGTGCCCCACACCCAAACATCTAAAGCACTTAATACTACTATGCTTATTGTTAGAGGAAGAAGGGGTAGTAGTGTTAACTTGAAAATCAGATTTGGTACCCTTGTCTCTATGCGTGTTCTTTACAACATTTTGCTTCTTATTGCCTCTGTCATACTTCTTAGACCATTTGGAACTCCAATCTGAAGTGACACATGAATATGTCTTTACTGTCCCCTTACTTCTTAATTGTCTTTCCACCTTTATTGCCATGTTTACCACGTCCTCCATCTCGACATAATGTTCCAATTCCACCACATTGGCAATGTCTCTATTCAACCCACTAAGAAATCGAGCCATGGTTGCTCCTAGATCTTCCTCCACGTTGGCTCTTATCATGGCCATGGCCTTCTCCATCTCCTTGTGGTAATCCTCTACTGTCAAGGACCCTTGAGTGAGTTTTTAAAGTTTTTAGTGTAGCTCCCTATAGTAGTAGGATGGCACAAACCATTCCTCAGAAGGACTTCATTCCTGCCCAAGTTGTGATGGGTCGTTCTCCATTCCTCCTCCTACTTAGGATGACTTGATCCCACCAAACCAAAGTATAATATGTGAATTCAACAGCAGTTAACTTGACCTTCTTCTCTTCAGAGTAGTTATGGCAATCAAAGATCAATTCCACCTTTCTCTCCCACTCTAAATATGCTTTAGCATCGTTTCTTCCTTTGAAGGGTGGTATCTTCATTTTAATTGAATTAATGTTGTCGTCTTGTCTATCCTCCTTTCTTGCCCTTCTTCGTTCCGAAAAATCCCCCTCTGATTCATCACCAAGTGTCTCATCTTGTGTTTGCTGCCAAGGTCCTTCGTGCCTTGTATTTGTGTTACAAAATTGTTGTGGTTTCCGAACCACCTCAAGTTCATCCTTCACATTGTTCAAATCTCGATCTAACTTAAGAAACTGCATTTGCATCGCCTTGAGCATAAACGCTATCTCCTTCATAGTCATATTACCGTCGTCACCTCTATTACCTCCCTCAACCAACATTGTGGATAATTTGCTGCAAGTAAAGAGTTAGTAAAGAAAATAAATCCTCACCAACACTCCCTTACGTGTTTACTTTCAAACAAATGTAGTTTCCCTCGTGCTTCACTCAAACAGTAGGCTTTTACCCTCTTATAGTCTCACCCACTCTTGCCTCTTACCTCTCTTAATCCTTAGTTTTAGTTCTTTATGGAACTCCACAAACAAACAAAATCAAGGACAATTTGGAGAGTTTGGCATGCAAGGAAAGAAAATTGAAGAAGGAAATAAAGAGACTAGAAAACAGCAAAAAAAAGAAAAGAAGTGACTCAAATGAAATTTGAAGACAAAGACAAGAAAATTTGAAGTAGCAAAATAAAGAAAATAATTTGAACCAAGATGACCTTTCAATGAACCAACACAATTCTTTAATCTAAATAGCACAACTTTTCAATATAAAGAAACACAAAATTTTTTTTTTATACCAACCAGTAGAAAAAGGAACTAAGACAACAAGTAGAACTGACTTGGCACCTAAAGTGCAGAAATCGGATGAACAGTATGACGGATGAACAGTTAGACCATCTTTTTTTTGGTGCAAGACCAGATCCAATTTGAAGGCAATTCTAACAACAATAAACTCAAAACAATGTAAAGATAGGTGTTTGATTACCTAAATCGGCTCTGATACCAAATGATGCGAAACCCAAACAATCGATACTTAAACACCTCACTGAATTAATAAAGAAGCCTAATCAAGAAACTAAACCAAGTTTACAATCTGACCCCTAATTGACCCATGTAATTAAGAACCAAGATTATATGCAAAATCAAGAAAAAAATATGCCACAAGCACACACACACTTGACAAGTAATCTTGTTCTTGGAGTAACACAAAGAAGAGAAGAATCTCCTTTTGCAAAAGCACTATGGCCAAAATCCCATTGTATATCAAATCTGTCTTTACATGCTTAGAAGAGGTTTTTTTATATGCTCCTAAAAGGTTAACCTAATCCTTAAGAGAAAAAGGATAAAGGTTGGGTTAAGTCCTTAAGAAAAAAGGATAAAGTTTGTCTAGTCCTTAAGAGAAAAGGATAAATGTTGGACTAAGTCCAAACACATGTGACTAATTAATAAGCCCACCCAACACATAAGTGTCACCTCACTAATGATATCACATGATTGGCACATGATCTTTCACTTACATAATGGGATTCTAATATTACATATTTAAGCTTGTGTACTCGGCCCATAAATCTCCAAAAGGTTAACCAACTTGACCAGCCTCTTGTCTTTACATGTTATCTCCCTTGACTCCACCGAAGGTCCACCATAAGCCTTATCATGCTCCTCCATTCCCAAGTTAAAGAAATGCTGTACAAAAGCTTGCAACAACTCTTTCATCTTTTTTGCTCTCATTCTTGTCATTGGACCACTTGGAATTTTCAAAGAATCTCCATGCTTCTCATATTCTCCTAGGCTGCTCACATCATGAAGGCACTGAAATATTCTGTAATCGATGATGAACCCTGACTTATACAACTCAGAGATTTTTCAAGACGAAAGACTATAGGGCCATCGCTTCTCAGATATCTTGTTTTTAACTCATTCCAGAGATCTACAGCAGATGAAACATAAAGCAAGCTATTTCTAATATCTTTAGAAATAGAATTCATGAGCCAAGAAAGTATCAAATTATTGGCACGAAGCCAAGAAGTGTGAGTAACACACTGAGTGGTAGGAGGGGCAATGATTGAACCATTGATAAAAGCTACCTTGTTCTTGACAGTCGGAGCAATGGTGATCGATAGACTCCAACCGATGTAGTTGTCCCCTACAAAAACTTCTGAGACCAAGAGAGAACCTAGATTATCACTAGGATGAAGATAATATGGGCTAGAAGAATCATTTGAAGGATTTACAAGAGGATCCCTAGAGGAACAAGAAGATTCTGAAGGGTTGAAAAGGTTTTCTTCGTCATTTTACCAAGAAAATGCAAGATTCTTGAGGGAACTCCCGAGCAGGACTTGCAGTGTATACTGTAAGAGTAAAAAAAATATATGTGCGGAAACTAGTATGATTTTTGATCTGATACCATGTTGAGAACGTGAAGAACAGAGGAAGAAAACTAAAAACTGGGAAGGAAACTAAAAGAACTTGAGAGTTTTGTGTAATCTAAATTGAATGACTGAAAATTACTTACATTTGAATATAGGAAGGATGTTTTTATATACAGAGAAATAATAACTGTAATAATTGATTTAACTGTATAACAAAAATAACAGTAAATAAGAGTATTTTAAGTAATCTCTAGCTTCTTCTCTATTTTTAGCTTTTCTTCTTTAGACTTTAATTCCATGTTGTCAATATGGGAGGCTATACTCCAACAACTTAAAACTCAGGGAATTAAGCATAGGTATCATGGATCAGCCTACAAAATCGATCCTCCCTCTCATGATTCTCCCAGGCCAAGTGTCCACTGTAAACTTTCCATTCTCGAAGCTGGTCCAGGTGATAATTCAATTCTTTAGTAAGGCTTACTCTGTACCCTATGTTTAGGTTCCCCTCTTGCATTCCCTGACTCAGCAGTCAACCTTTCTATCTCTGATGTTAACTTTACTTTTGACTCTGAGCTTCGTTGCTCTATCGGGGCTGCAAATTGTTCTTCTTGACTTGCACTAGTTCACCTTTGGTCAGCGACTTATTCTTCTTAAGCTGCATTGCCTTAGAGTCTACTTCTTCTACTCGCTTTCACTTAAGCTTCAAAACCTGCCCTTGAAACTTCTCATTTTATTTGGCTAATCGCACCCTCCATTTTCCCTTCTTGCTTTGCTCTTTTAAGTTCTTCCATTTCTTTTTGAGAGTACTTCAAGTGTCGAGTCAAGTGTAGTGAACCCAGTGGAAATCTTTTCCCAATATAGGATCCCCTGGTGCAAAAACAGGCTGTGGTTCCTTGACCCACTCTTTAAGCCAATTCCTATAATTTGAAGTGAAAGCTACTATCTTCTTTATATATGATGTCTCCCTATACTCAAATTACCCTATTTCATAGCCCCTAAGCTTTTAAATTAACTAGACAAAAACTAATTGGTTGAACAAAATCCTCGTGAGGTACCCTCTACATGTATGCCAACTGCCTCACAGCTATGATGGGACTATTGGCAAACTCTCGATCTACATATGAAAATGATATACTTTCCTTCCCACCAGAGACTAGAGTCTCTTGGAATCCCTTTATTACTTGAAAACGAATCATGTAAATTTTACACAATAAGTTTTTGACAACTTTGTCGGGGATTAACAATTAATATCAATCAATTAACTTAATTTTAATTTGAGATTTGTTATTAGTATTAGTATTATTTTATTTTGCTTTATTTACTTTAATTTTACTTTTTTGTGTTTTCTCAAGTTCTTCGTCTGCAGCTTCCTAATGCAACTGCAAGGTAGTTGTAAATAAAACAAAAAATAATAATATTTGCAGTGCATGAAACATAGTGATAAAACCATACTATAACTTGAATCCGAAATTGAAAAGACAATCAGACACATAGCCAAAGAAAATAAGATTAAATCAAAAAGCTAAAAATAGAAGGGTGCTTAGGGACTTTGCAACTTCCTCTATCAATTAAAGCACCGGAAGCATAAGAAAGCCACCCATTCTTACAAATAATTTTGAGATAAAGCCTACAATCATCCAAATAATTCAACTATACATTCGGTTCAATAAGACACCTTCTGATGATCCTAATGCATATCTTGAGAACTTCTTAGAGATTTGTGACACCTTTAAATATAAGGGGATGCCAAATGATGCAATCAAACTAAGATTGTTTCCTTCTAGCTTAAGAGACAAAGTAAAGGGATGGCTCAACTCTTTACCACAAGGAACAATCACCACTTGGGGAGGGGTTGGCACAAAAGTTTCTTGTAAAGTTTTTCTTCTTTCCAAGACAGGAAAAATGTATAATGACATAACCTAATTCATGCAGTATGATAGAGAGTCCCTATATGAAGCTTAGGTTGGATACAAAGAGCTGCTTAGAAAATCCTACAACATGGCCTCTGATGTCTCTAAAAGCACACCATAAGTGTATAGGTCAAATTGAATAGTATATAGCAAGCAAAAGTATCGTATTTAGAGGGAGGTGTTTTCAAGTACCAAAATATTCATTTCTCTAAATTATCTAAGCAATCAAACAATAGCTAGAGCAATGATAAAATAACATTGTAAAGGAAATTCAATGGCAGAAAAATCCTAGGAATGAGGTTAATTTATTGAATTATGTTATGGGGTTGGTAATGGTTGTCAATATTTCCTGAGTTGCAAAGACTTGGTTCCCTGATTTATGTATTACTCTTTCTCAAGGCATAATTCTTCTGTCTACATTAAACCTATGTCTATTGTTGTGATCAAATGTTAATGTTAATGCATTAAACTCTGTAGAATCCAAAATAATGTCACAAAAGCATGTATCTATGTCTGGAATACACAATCTAAGTTCAATAAATCCACATACTAACATTAAGCTTCCACTTTCGTTCCATCACTTAATGCCTCAAACAAACAAACCATGGCCAATAAAATGTAAGCATAAAAATCATAATTATTGACTTGCAATCAAAAAATATTTTCCACACCTAAAACTTAATCCCTAACAAACTTTAATGACTACAATCCCATTCCTAGAATAATAAAATTAGCTACTCATAGTACTCAAACTAAAGCAAAAATTATTCATGGAATACATCAGAGATAAAAATTACATCAACTCAAGTTCAGAAAAATATAGAAGAATAAATGAAGAACTCTTTAATGGCTAGTGAAGGTGGACTTCTATTCCTCTCAGAATATGGGCTTCCTTCTCCTCCATAATATCTCACCAAGCTCCTCTTTTCTCCTTGCACAACAACTGTTGGTCCTTTAATTCCCCAAAAAAAAATTCTAGAATGTGTTCCTCTATTCCTTTTTGTCTTATTTCAGGAATGGGTCTTCCTTCACCCAGCTGAAATGCTAGCATTTTGGACTGAGTAACGAGAGAGAGCTGCTGGTTTAGGAGAGCCAATGTTGTGCATTTCAATTACTTTCATCGGCTGGTATCCTATTTCCCAATTACTGCTTCCCCTTGCTGCCATATATACGACGTTATTCTAGGCATCTAGACATTATTCCCTTTTTGCTTTTTTCTTTGCTGAAGCACAATACCCTAATGTTTTCCCTGTCTAAGATGTAACGATGTCGTTCTAGGCTGGACTTATAGTGAGTGTTGCTATGAATGGAGTGCAGCGCCGTACACATTAGCATAAGCATATGCATTTTGCTTGACTCAGCATGCATTTTGGGTTCTTAATTTTGTGTTTTGATTCCAATGCTCTCAGTTGCTGTTTTGATAATTTCTAGCTCCCTTTCCTTTTCAAAAACTAAGAAAAATTAGATTATGAAAGGTATATAATAGGGAATTAAAAGATATTACAATAAATACTTAAAATCATGAATAATAGTATTAAAAGCATGCAAAACACCTTGAATTAATACACTTAAGCCCAATAAAATATGTGAATAAAATCACGTACCAGCCTCCCTACGTGGTTCAGGTAAAAACATTCTACAATGGTTTTGGCGATAACCTACAAACTACCATTAATGCAGTTTTAGGAAGGGCCCTAATGAACAAGACGTATGAAGAAGCCTATGAGCTTATAGAGAAAAAATTGCTTCTAATAATTATTAGTGGTACTCTTATTGCGCCAAACCGAAGAAGGATACATGACACATTAAATAGTTGCTATCACTTCCTTGATAGCCCAAATATGTTGTCTTTCCAAGCAATTGGAAAGCGTTCACCTTAATGCACAAAAATAAGGAGCCTATGCCTTATACTAGGATGTCTTAATGATAATATTTTTTATGATTTAATTGGAGGACCCCATACTTTTGTTGAATGCCTGCAAGGCAAACCCTTTGCCTTGCCTTTAACCAAGGAAAAATTTGTGGGGAATAGGTAAACTAATCCTTATTCCAACACATAATTCTCGTTGGAGAAATCAGCTCGATCTTTCTTGGGGAAATAATCAAAGTGCTTGGAGGCAACATAATCTAACAGCCCATACAGAAAAGAAGCTTAATATGGAAGATATTCTCAAACAATTCAGGGCAAACAAAGAACACTTTCCAAAATCAGGTGGCATCAATAAAGGTTGTGGAAAATCAAGTAGGCCAAATTGCTAAGAAAGTCGAACAATTGGCAAATTAAGTTGCCAGTTTAGTGTCTAAAAAAAAGGATGCTTTGCCAAGTAATACTTTAGTGAATCCAAGAGAACAAGTTAAAGCAATCACCCTAAGATTTGGAAAGGAGCTTCACGTAAGCCCTAGGGTGACTAACGCAAGCCACACAAAAATCAACTACGAGATCCCCAATCTACAAGGAGCCTACGACAATTCGAGAGGGGGAGAGGAACTTCTCTCCATCAACAGTTAGCCAAAAGGAGACAAAATCATCAAAAAAATGTCAGGATCCATAACATCATTGTTAAGGAAAATTCTATCAAACCTTATGTTCCTCCTCTTCCCAATCCTTAGAGGTTAAGGAAAAATATTTCAAATAAACAGTTTGTTAAATTCCTTGATGTTCTAAAAAATTTGAACATTAACATACCTTTTGGATATACCTTCGCATAGATGCCAAGCTATGTTAAGTTTATGAAGGAAATCTTATAAAACAAAAGAAAACTAGAGGATTTTGACACTATTAGGCTAACTGAGGAATGCAGTGCTTTCTTGCAAAAGAATTTTCCAATAAAGTTAGAAGATACATCAATTTTTTCTATTCCCTGTACTATTGGCAATTCTTAGTTTGAAAATCTTTATGTGATTTGGGAGCTCGTATTAATTTAATGCCTCATTTTATTTTCAGGAAACTTGAATTGGGAAAACCTTAGCCCACCACAGTGCCCCTTCAACTAGATAATAGATCAATTAAATATCCTAGGGAAATAGTAGAAAATCTCCTTGTGAAAGTTGATAAATTTATGTTCCCTGTAGACTTCATAGTACAAGACACAGAAATATCCCTAATCTTAGGAAGACCATTTTTAGCAACAAGGAGAGCTTTAATAGATGTTCAGCAAAGGTAGTCGATTTTAAGAGTAAACATTGAGCAAGTACTTTTAATGTTTTTAACGCTATAAAATATGCTACTGACAATGAGTCTTGTTTCCAGGTAAACGCTATTGATAGAGTGGTATATGAAACATTGAAGGAAGAGAACCATAAACCCATTCCAAATTGAGGTAGAAAATGAGCTACGTAGGGAATGCACTAGATATCTAGATGACCTACACCCATTACAAACTACAAAGGAGTTAAGAATTGAAGAAATAAGGTGCCTAGTGCACCCTCTAGAGCTTAATGCAACCTACCTTGCTTGTCTGTAGGGTAATGTTAATTTCACTATAAAGGGCTTGTATGATATTTGGCCCCTTGATAAAGTAGAACACATCATAAGAAAATTGACTTTTGATCACGGAAAAATTTGTCATTGAAAGTCTAAAAGTCTTGAAATGTTTTTTTTTTGAGACTGCATAATGACCATAAAATTTCGTTGCCTATACGCTAGTTGTTGAAAGTTTCCGTGACGAGTACAAGGTGTCGTCACCAAAAGTCACTTTTTGTGACAATAATTATGGTCACCTAAAGTATAATTATGTAGTCGCTAAAGATTATGATTCATGGAAACTTTTTATGTGATGACTTTAATCATCATCAAAGCTTTAATTTATAAATTATTTAATTTTCACATAATATGAATTGGCATGACAATTCTATAAGTCATCACTAAAAAGTGTTTTAGTGGCCACTATTATGATTGTAAATACTGGATTTTGTCCAGGTACTTTCAAAAAAATTGAAAATTAAAAAAAAATAATAAAAAAAATCATCATCATTAAATTTTTTGGAGACCAAAAATTTTTAAGAAAAGAAAAAAATATAAATATAAAATAAAATAAAATAAAAACAGCAAAAACAAAAAGTCACAAAAACACCCCAAAAAAAAGGAGCCCAGGTCCATCTCCTTCTGAAGCCCAATTAAATCGGTCCAACCCACCAGCCCATATCCATAACCCTGACCCACCGGATCCTCCCTAAATCCCTAATTGCCCGGCACCCCTCTGCTTCTGTATTTCCATTTCCCCCGGTGCCTCTATCTCTCTGCCCCTTCACCCTCTGGTCCCTGCCTCTGCCAGCCAGCACACAACCCAATTTTCCCTTTTATCTCTGCTTCTCTCTCTGGTCCCCCTTCTTTTCTCCTTTTCTCTGCCTCATACTGTAACCCTTTTACCTCTGCACTCCTGCGTTCCTCTGTCTCCATGCTGCTGTCCTCTTCCCTGGACACCACACCCGGTTGCTTTCCCTCTACGCTTTTCCACAATAAGCTTCTGTGCCGTTGCTCTGTCTCACCTATTTCCCTCACACTATGCCAAGCCTAGCTCTCTCGTGTCTCCCTCGTGCATGTTGCTAGAGATGTACCATGGGCTCTATGCCACTCGACAATCTCTGATTTGCATTGCCTTTGAACCCGACTATCACACAGGCGCATCAAGGATCCCTCTGCCCATGGGATTTGCTATAGGGAGCAGTAGTATTTTGTCTGATTTGTCTAGGGTTTGAAAGGAGGAATTCTTTCTATAAATTGGAAGGGAAGGAAATTGAAAAGGGGGGGTTTTAGAGAGACAGAGATTGGTTTTCAGAGGAAACAAAGGTTTGAATGGTTGATTCTAGAGCTGGCAAAGGAGAAAAAGCAGGGGTGATTTTAGAAGAAGAAGGCAATTCCAGAAAACCTCCCCCTTTTTGAAACTTTAGCTCAAGTAATTGGTCTCTAGAGAGGTAAATTTTAGCTCCCTTGTCCAGTCATCGCTATGAAATTGTGGCAAACTTCTATAAATTTGAAACTATTAGGCTAATTCCAAAAGTTTAATTCTCTTTTTGAATGCTATTTCAGTAGTTTATTGATGCTAGTATCTCCTTTTTTTTTAATCTGTTGTATCAGATTTGTATTGTTAGGAAGATGTATTGATTCCTGGTAATGTATATATGTTGACAAAGAAGTTAAAATTTTCTTTGCTATCCCTGATTGGTTGCCCAAATGGTTGATTATGAAATATGGTATTCTAGTTGTGGATCAAAATAGATTTGACGGTATCATGTGTCTTTCTTTTTTTTCTTGATAGATCAAGGGTCTAAGATCAATGGATGATTGTACCTCAATATTGTCTCTGGAACAATTTATTAGACAAATAGCCCAATTACAGCCAACCTATGTTAAATTCACATGCTAATGGTTAATTGTCCCGAGGTCTATTCATGTTTATTTTTGCCTTAATGGGTTTTAAAGAATGAATGCTTTGTGGGGAAGATCTAATCATTTGTGGGGAAGTTTTGGGGTTATGTATGATTTTTACTTGTGATTCTAATTTGGTGGTTAGTATCATGCTAGTTTTAGGAGTCCATAGTATATCGAATTCAAGTCCAAGTCGGTTAAAGAGGATGGGATTCATTTTATTGGTTAATCATGTTATGATAATTCCTTTTTTTATTATTATTATTATTATTATTTATATAAGGTTTCAAGAACCCTATGGAATTAATGTAAGGCTTCAAAAAGCCTAATTGAATTACATTCAAAATGGTTTTAAGGGCCCAATGGAATTATGTTTATAAAAGAGGGTTCAAGGCCTATGTTTCTAAGTTGGCTCCAATGGCCCAGTCAAATGTTTGTAAATATTGAATTTGAACAAGATTCAGTATTCCTATCAATAAATGAGATTTTTACTAAAATACCTTAACAATATCATTTTAATTTCAGTATTTTCAAAAAGGTATTCATGTGCTAATACTTTAAAAAAAATCCTATTTTGACCCCCAACCTTTCAGTAATTACATTTTGACCATTGCATTTTCAAGAATTACACTTTGAACCCATACTTTCAAGAATTATACTTTGGCCCTAGACTTTCAAGAATTATAATTTGACCTTATACTTCCAAGAATTACATTTTTAGCCTCCAATTTTCTAAGGTCATATTTTGGCCCCCATTTCTTTCAAATCTCTTCATCACCTTTATAAATTTTATAGACTTAACATTTAATGAACTTTCAGTAGAAGTTTACTTTCTCCGAAGTTCATTTTTTCTTGGACTTTCAGTGGAATCTTGTTTTCCCAAAGTCTAAATTTTCACAGGCATTTAGTGGAGGTATATTCTCCCTAATGTTACAATCCACTATCCAGGCTTTAAGTGGAATTTTATATTCCCCTAATGTCCTGGATTCCATAGGCATTCAGTGGAGGCATATTCTCTCCGATGTCCTATTTTTTTTTCAGGCTTTAAGTGGAATTTTATATTCCCTAATGTCCTAATATTCTCAAATCTGAGATCATATATCTCGTCTAATTAATTTATCCAAATATTCTCGAACTACGTTGACCTTGATCCCTTTTGAGGTACGTAGGTACTTACTTGATAAGGCAGGTCTAGTTATTTCTTTTTCTAGACCTGCAGACATCAATTATTTATTGTCAATCTCTCAAATTATACATATCCAATGAACTTTAGAGGATATGGCACTGGTGCAAAAATAAAATGTAGGCACTTTTAGAGAATGTGTAAAAAAGAATGGTATAAAAATAACATTACTCATTTTGTTCATATGGGATAGGGGACTGGGATCAAGCTTCAGTACATCGAGAATCTAAATATTGTGTGAATTTTTGCCTTGGTATTAAAAATCATGAAATGATCTCCCAAAGGTCAAAACTATATAGTTATTAGGTGTTTGGTAATGACAGCAAGCCATCCATATGTATGGTATCTTGAGTCCTGTTCAAGTTGTTTAGCTGTAGACCTTTATTTTAAGGATATTAAACGCAATTGCATGGGCAACTTCACTGCACGTTCATAATATGGAATGGAATACCACCTAACAACTTTCTTAGTCCACTTTGTCAAACTAGGCAGTTCCTCTAGGATTGTAAAAAGGTTAATATAACTAATAAATCATTGCAAATTTTTTTTTTTTAATATGATCACAAAAGTTTATAGTTCTGACTCAAATATGCATATTAAAGGTCAGTTATATAGGTATGATGGTCTGAGGGTTAATCATAAAAAAGTGAGCACCAATGTTACAAAATCAATATTTGAAACCACTGTAATATAGATTTTTCTCACTTGATCTTTACATCTGTACCAATGGACCAATACAACATAAACATAATGACCCATATATGATCCCTTAATGCTTTTGCAAACAAATTTTGAAACTTGAAAGTATGTCCATTTTGGGTAAGCTAGGCCTAGTCCTATTTTTAAGTGCCCATCTTGCTTTCTGTAGACAACGAGACCTAGGAATCTTGGCCTTCATGACAAGTGAATGAACTGCCATATGCCAAAAACACACCCCACATGTCAGAAGGTCTGTTTCTATAGCTTTTGTATCGATTAAAAGTATGGCAAATCAGAGTTTCCTACAAATCTTGACCAGCTTTCACATTTTGGTGATAGTTCACAATGCTAGCGTAATAATAATTTCGCTGCGCCTAGCTCTCTTCTGGACCACAATGTACCAGATAACAGAGCAAACGTCATCCCAATTAGGAACAAGACAGATCAGCCTGCAAAATATGGAAAAGATGAAGGTTCTAGCTAGGGATGTAGCCATCTAACATTGTTCTTTTACAACAAGTTGGCACCATTCTTTGAAACATAAACAAACAAAAGAATAGTAAGATAACAATTGAAAAAGAACTTCATATGTGCATATGATATGATCATACGCTTTGCATCTAGCTGATTCAGATTATTTCAATATTTATATTTGTCGCACCATGTGTTTTTTATTAGTTTTCAGTAAAAAGAAATTTTACTAAAAAAGAGTTTTCAATACTGTCTATTAATATCCCTTCTCTTTCTAATTAGTTTTCTTAATCTTTTTTTACATCGAAGTGCATAATATGTTGATACTGCTATTAAAAAATTATACTTGTTTATTGATTATTATAGTTGAATACTCTATCAACTGTTTTCGATGAGGTATTCCAGTATGATCCTTTTTATTTTTTCTTTTTTATCGAAAACTTTTATCTCTTGTGTAAAAATTAAATGCAAAAATAATAGCACTAAGCATTTTTTTATTTATCAATTTTCAAATTGGTCCTGTAAAATTTTTGGTGTTTCAAACATATTTGGTTCCTAAAAATTTTGGTTTAACAAATTAAAGTAATTAAGAAAAAATAGAATATATTTTTTTACAAAAGATGGATTCCAAATTTAAAAAATTAATTCTATTTTTAGTAAATAATTAAATTATATATTTTAATTCTAAATCATATATCTAAATAATTGAATTTGAATTGAATTTAGAATCCCAATTTTATGTCCTAATTCTTTACATGACCCAAATAAAATCTAAAATTCTAAATCAATTCCAATAGAATAAGAATTATAATTGTAATTCTTAATACTAATTTGGGTTCCAAGATCCAAACGAATCTTTAGTGTCTTTTGAAATGGTCAATTAAACTCTTGAGTTTTTATTCTTTGGTGTAGTCAGTAAAGCTTTTTTTTTTTTCTCAATTTTGTTGGTATCGTGCATACTTCTATAGTTATAATACTCAATCATCATAGAAACAGTCCTCAGTTCTACATCTATTCATGGGAAGGCTGATGCTGGATGCATGGGAACATTTTGCTTTTAATTAAAGATAGAAGAAATAATGTATACACAACTTTATTTTGAATCAATATATAGAAGGGGAGCAATAAATAAAATGAAGCAACATGTATCAAGTCAAATAAGCTATTGCAAGAAAGTCCTCCATTTTTTTTGGGAGTACAGCTTTCAACAGCCATTTTTTTAACTTAAGGAAAATAATATATATATATATATATATTTATATTTATTTATTTATTTAAAAACTCGATCAATTATTGAGTTGATAGAGGCAGCATTTCATGATTTATTGTCTAACCATGATCAAACAATATATATTTAAATTTTTTATATTATTTAATATTATATATTAATTAATAATAAAATAATCAAACAATACATACTAATATATTAAAATATCATTGAATCTCTTAAATTTATATAAAATAAGTTTAGAATTATAAAAAATATGCATATATGACATTTATTTATAATAAAAATATTTAAAATGATATTATTTTGAATTCAATAATTTATAAAAAAATGTTAAAATGATGTCAATAAAAAAGAGAAATAAAAAAAAGTAAGCCACTTATCTGGTTCACTAATTTTTAACTAATTTTGACTTATTTTTTAATTTTTTGACTAGTTTATTAGTTTTCTCAACTGATTTTTTGTTCTTAATTATTTAATTTTAAGGATCAAATGGTCTAATATGGTTTTTTCAAGGAACTTGTGATGCTACCTATAACTACTACGCGAGGGTATAGCCATTGGATCTAAGTAACTTTTTTCAATACAAAAAAATGAAGCTAGAAGGTAGTACCTATACCACCTTGGAACGGATCCCCTTATGTTCCCATGGAACATGAATGCCTCATTTTCCTTTTATCTTGGCCATCCGTTAGTGTGGATAGCCAAGATTGTTACACGTGGCAAGAGGTAATAAAAATTTACTTTTTTACTTTTTTTTCCCACTTTTCCAGAGTTCTCATTACCCTCATTCTCTCTTCTCTTTGCCCAAAAGTGAGCTCTCTATTTCTCATTTCTTCTTCCCGCCAAGCTACTCCACGGTCCCTTTTCTCCATTCTTCTTCCAAAGCACACAAATCCGCGGTTACATAGTCTCTAGTCAGCCAACTTGTTTGGTTCTGAATGCAAGTAGTTTTTTTTAATTATAGTTTATCATTATATTTTATGCTCATTATATTTTGTGGCCTCCTTATCTGGTTGTTAGTCTCTAGTTATATTTCCTTTTCAAATATAAGTAATCACCACTGGCATTTTTTTTTTCAGTTTATGCTTATTTCAGGAAACCCTGAACATGAAGACCGTATGAGAGCAACAATCAGCTTATAAAGATAAATTTTGGGGTTGGGTTGAATTTAATGTTCCAGTTTTTTTATAGAATAGTTGCAAGGTCATTTTGTATTGCTATATATTTCTACATCAATTATGGTCCTGTTGTCTTCATGGTATGATCAGCTGTGATATATTGGTAATGCCATCCACATTTGAGCCTTATGGGCTAAATCAGTTATATGCAATGAGATATGGAACTATATTAATGGTTCATGACACTGGGGGACTAAGAGTAAGTAAGAAAACATAAGCCATTGAATATTTACTATATGGTTTATATGCCTTGATTCCTTTCTCTTTGCTGTCCTATAGGATACATTTCAAAATTTTAATCTATATGTTGAGGGAGGCAATGATGAAGGCACAGGGTATGTTGTTCATGAGCTGAGATGTTTTTCTTCAACAATTCTTCTCTGGAAAGCTATACTTGTTATAATGCACCTAAACCTTTTAATGCAATTGATGAGCAGAGAGAATCCAAGGCTTTAGATCTATTCCATCTCTTTGATTGGTCAAGAGACAACAGCACCAGCTGATATGCATGAAGTGTTCTTTTTTACTGCCTATGTCATTGAATTCTGGGAGTATCTTTGTATGTAAGATTAAACATCAGCAGTATAGGAATTTGAAAGTAGATGTTGCTTCTCTAGGCCATTTGGAAGTATGAGTGTTAATAATTTATTTGAACTTTGATGTATTTACAGCTTTTGGGAATACTATATGCCGTAGTTTATTAATAAATGCCTTTTTAAATATATATTAATTTACCGCATTATTATTGAGATCATCATAATAATGGGGATGCATAGAATCATAAGCAAAGTGAGCTGATGATCTTGTGCACCCTATATGAACCTCCCAACATTCAAGCAAGTAAACTAATAAGTACACCATTATTGGAGTTGTAGCTTAGAAAAACCCTACACAGAGATAGCTAGACAGACATAGTCCAACATAAACAATAGTGCACATTTTTTCAAATAACCAAACACTCTGAAAGGCGAAAGCCAGTATTGTTTGTATAGCCCTGCATTCATATAAAACACTGCAGCTATAATGACTTTCATTCATAAGGTCACCAAGCTTCTTTAGCATCTCTTCCTCACAGAAAAAAATAATGAATAGTTAAAATGAAAGAAAAATCAAACATATCTCGGCCATGTACAAATAGATCAAAAAATGAGAAAACTAAAGAGGAGATGAATCCTCAAGAGATATTTTGATGAAAATGAAGAGGAGACATACAGGTATTGTCTGCACATACAGGTAAATTATTGCAAGCTAGGCATGTATATTAGCAGGATGTGGAATAGCATTTCAATGGGTTGGCCTCAGTTCTTAATGTCACTTTAAATTGAATAGTTCATTAGTCAAGCATATCCAATCAATCAATTTTGAAAAGCAAGATAGCATAGCTACATTTTACTATGAGCTATTGTCTGCATATAAAAGCAATGTATTCCATCAACGGTTTTAGCACTTCAAGTGTTCTTGGGTTATATGCTTCAGTGATTGGATTTTATCATTTTACAGTATGATTATCAAATAGTTAATCATTTCTTCTATAAGAATTAAGAATATGAAGTCCTATTGGTTTTAACAGTCCAGAAAAGTCCATCAGGAGAATTTCAAAAAAATGAAAGAGCATCCATGAAAAAGTGATCAATCCAGCAGATTCACATCACTCACTTTAAATTTGATGATACAATATCCTTGAAAGCATGTACCCTCTTGGCTTTTGAATACACATGGGCAGCTCTTTACCTGTTTGTTCATATTCTTGATCAAACTTTAGCAACTCTCCTCCTTTTCTGATTTTTAATCCCCTAGGCCATAGTTTTAGCAACTTTCCTAATACACATGAAATATGCACAGTTCATCACTGCTCACTCTAGTATAAGCTTACAACTTTACTTAATGGAGCCAAACAGAAAGTAAGAACTATGAAGTTTTATTTAGAAAGGTGCATAAATATAGAGCTTCTTGTGTTTACATTAAAGTAATATACACAAAGCCATGGCTTATATTATATAAGTTTGCATAGAAGTTTCTTCATCTTTTGGCCAATTTATTACTCTATTAGTAATATTCTCACATGAAATATTTTAGAAAGTTTCCACAATACAATAAAAGAATGATTCTCCAAACTATAATCAGTAATTGGCTGAAAGAATTTTCTAATACGTAGTCCTAAATGTATAAAAATTGAATAATGGCACATAAAAGGGACAAGATTGTCGCTTTTATAGCCAAGGAAAATTAGCATTGGCAGTTTGGCACTATGCAACAAAAAAGGCACAAGAAAGTTTTTGATATTTATCAATTGGAGTAAGTTAGACATGATTCATGAATTCCTTCTAGACAATCATTAATGCAATACAGATTTTGTTTTGGGGCAAAAGTATCTAGAGATAATTTAAAATTGTAATCAAATGGAGAAAAATGCTAAAAAAATGGAACTACATTCAGAACTTAACATGATTAATACAAGTAAGATGAAAGTAACTTTACTTCTAGGACTTATAAGAAGTACTTGATGTAAATGGTAGTGCTTAGCCACTTTTATGATGTCCAATATCTTTATATATGTTTCTTGGTTTCATTGATTTATCAAACCAAGCTGTTACACTAAGAGTAGACTTTGGAATTATGATCTATCCCAGCACTTGTTTTCAACAAGTAAGTACACTAAACCAAACAGTAATCAACAAAACTCTCACAAACTTCATTTACAGAATAATAGAATGCAAAGATAACACAAGGATATGAAAATCTGGAGCAATGCTAGCACACATGCCCACAATTAAAAAGCCACATAACTGGTTTTAATGAGACTAACTGAGCGTAAACATCCATAGAAGAATATACTTTATCACACCACAATTGTCAGAAATTAGTTTTTAGGAAAAGAGTTTAATGGTATAAATATTGGAAAATGTTGAATCGGAATGTCGAAGAAACCAAACCAGACGGAGCCGTAAATACCTGAAATTGATCGTTTCTCAAAACCGTTACAGGTGGTGTTTGCTCCTACCTCAGTAGTGGTGGTGCGGTGGTGCGTGGGAGAGTAGAGTGGCTAGAAAAAGGAAAGCAAGGATGGTTTTTAGGGGAGAGAGAAGAGAGAAACATGGGGGAAAACTGAAAAAGGGGAAAGTGAAGCTTACAATCTGTGCGAAGTTTCAATGTTAATTGAAGCTCAATACAATCTTTGGGGGAGATAGAACAGGGAAACGCGAAGAGAAAAACAAAAGAAAAAATAAAAATAAAATAAAATCTTTTTTTGAATTAAAGGCAGAAAAAGAAAAAAAAAGAAAAAAAAAGTTTTATTACTTTCTGTTATGTGTAACAATTTTGATCGTCCACACTAATGGACGGCCAAGATAAAAGGAAAATGAGGCATTCATGTTCCAGGGGAACATAAGGGGATCCGTTCCCTATACCACCTGTTTAATAATAGGTCTTTGCTACAATACTCCTGAGTATCAATACTCAGGAGTATTGTTTTTATTTTTAAAATTTTTATTTTTTATTTTTTTATAATTTTTATTTTAAGAAATAAGTTAAAAGAATTTAATTTTTTTAAAATATTAAAAAGTATTAAAAAAATATACATAACACATTAATAAAAAAAATAATTCAAAAAACATAATAAAAAATTAAAAAGATATCTTTTGATTCCTTTTTTAGTTTTTTAAAATATTTTTAAAATATTTAATTTACTTCTTAAAATAAAAATTATAAAAAAATTAAAAAATTAAAAATTTTAATTTTAAAAATTAAAAATATGAGTATGGGAGAAACCACCTTAATAATAGGGAAATAGATCCATGCCTTTTTTGCCTGAATCTTTTCTTACATTTTCTCTTAATCTGAATCATTCATTAAATTTTGGACGATCAGGATTAAAATATACACAAAGTATGTGTACTTTATCAAATAAATCTTGACCGTTCAAAATTAAATGAATGATTCAGATAAAAAAAATTCTCAATCTTTTCTTAAAGGAAAGACTGAGATCCGGATCCTCAATAATAATATGTATTATTGCTCTTGAAACTTACATGCTATTTTGCCAACCTATTCGTCTAAGGTCTATTTGACTTTGAGCCCTTAACAAACTTTGGTGGGCCATATAAGTGACTTACTAACCTACAGTATTATTTTAATGCTGCAGCATAAAGAAGAAAGTCTTGATTTATTATTTTTTATATTTTTTAATTTAATTAAATTTATTTGTTAATATTAATTAATTATTTTTTATGTCATATTTTTTTATAAAATTTTATAAAATTTTTTTACATTTCATATACTATGCATTCATAATTTTTTAATATTATTTATGCATAAATAAAAATTTCAAAAAAAAATAAAAAAATTTCAAAAAATTCTCAAAAAAATTTAAACATAATAAATAATTAATTAATATAAAAAATAAAAAATATCAAGACAAAAAATACAAAAAATTATAAATCAACACTTCCCCTTATACTAGCTTATAGCCCTTAACAAACTCATTTTCCTAGTTGGTATTTAGTAACATCAAGTACCAAAATTGTCTAAATTTATATACTCCTATTGCCGTGGACCCCTCTAGCTATGATTCAACGGCAGTTTTTTATCACTTTAGCCACGGCAAGGATCGAGTCAGTTTGGCTAACCATTTGCTAAACCAAATTTACTAAACTAGAACTTATGATGTGGTTGCGCGTTGATTAACGATTATAAATAAGAATTCTATTTTTAATTTGAATGTTCAAAAACAATAGTGATATATATTAAATTAAATTAAATTAAAATTAAAGAGACAGGAAATAAATTTGTCTCTTTGCACTAATAACATCCTCGACGGCAGCAATATTAATTAAGTAAATAATTAAAATAAAAGAATAACATGGTTGTGTATGTTAATTAAGTGTAAAGTCATTACTTTTTTTGTTTACAAATATACGAAAATATGTTAGAGAGTTAATTAAAGTTTTTTAAAATTAAAAAATAAAATTTTTTAAATTTAAAAATAGAGAGACCAAATTTAATTTTTTATAGTAGTAGAAGAAATGAATATGAATTTTATATTAAATATAAATTATAATAAGCATTTTAGTATACGTTTTATTTAAAAATAATTTCAGAAAAAATTATTAGAAGATTAATTACAGATTTCTAATATTGATTTCATTCCTTTCCACTATATTTAAATCTAACTAAATTCACTTAATTGTTTTATATGAGTTAAATTATTTACACTTTCTTTTGCAATAAATCCTTGCACCTAAGGTGTACAAGAATTATTGTCATTCATTACTCTTAAAGTGCGATCCTAAAATTTTTCAAAATATCCTATTTTCAAATATTTTAAAATTAATAAATATTATAAATATTTTGATATTTTTAAAAATATTATTTTAAAATAATATTTAACAGAACTTTTAACTTTTTTCAATATCAGCATCGCCTAAATTTTTTAAGATACCATATAAAAAAAAAATATTACATAAAGATACTTCTATACAATATAAATTGTTTAAAGGATACCAAAAGTTATCACAAAAGTCTTCGAACCGTCTGAAGGAAAAGACAAAATTCTATTTTAAATTGCATAATTATTTAAATTTATAATCATATAAATAACTGCTTATTTTCATAAGTCCGAGGGACAGCTTTTAAGTCTTCCCTAAAGATTACAAGAATCTTGGATACTATAAAGGAAACAAATCCACTTTTGTAGTAATCACTGTACCATTTGTGAGAGCTTTTGTCTGGTATCGTGCATGCTAAAGCTTGACTGATGGATGGAAATTTGGGTTCGGATCCGATGACACCGCTGCTGTGTAAGGAAGATCAGAGCCCGAAATCCCATAGAGGTGGCGGGCGGCGCGTGCGGCTCAGTCGCCGGAATTCTGTTAACTCTTTGAGGACATATTTTTTGTCGAGGCTACCCAATAAGGTCCGCTCTGGCATCGACTCTGAGTCTCCTTTCGAAGTTGATTTCTCCAGAACCACAGGCTTAGGCGAAGGTTTCTCTCTATCCGTTAGTCTCTGTGTGTCTATTTTGGAGCTCAGAAATTTGGAATTTCATAGGAATCCATAATACAACTCTTCATTCGAAGGCAAAAATATTCATTACGAGACCAGGTTTCATCTGGGTTCTTTCGATTTCTGCAACCTGATTTCAATGTATGGTTGACTAAGTTTTCTTTCTATGTTCATCTCTGTCTGTTGATTCTATCATCAAGTGTTCTCATTCCTCCACGAACTTATTATTATTATTATTTTAATCTTCATTCATAACTGGAACAAAGAGGTGGGTCCTATGGAGCACACATACTTTAAAATTGGAGTACATCACCGTATTAGGAAATATTACGACAAATTCTTGAGTATAGTCAGTCTATTAAAATAATTAAATTAAGCTAATTATGAGTACATACCTACATATATCATAGATGAATGCTCCTCCTCTTAAATAACTCTCACAAATCTCATAAAAAATATTTTTAGCCAATCGTCACCACTTATTCTATTTCACTTACATCGTCGTTGATTGGCAAAATAAAATCCTTTTGTTGTGAGAGAAGCATCTCTCTGTATCATGTGAGTTTCACCGAAAGTGAAAAGTATTTTGACAAATTTACATATATGTTCAGTATTGGATTGGTACCTTTTGGTAAACTGAATATATCTAAAAATTTCTTAAAATATTATTGCAAAAGACATGGAGTGGTGATATCTAAGAAAAAGGGAGCATTATTACTAGTGTGGTTAATCCTGTCACTAAATTTTTAATAATTAATAAAGCCCACAGATCCTTGACATATTTTGTTGTGTTTTCTTTCTTCGTTTCTTTCATATATTTTATATACTCTTGGGAATTAGGATTCTGTTTGTCCCATGTGTTCACTTGAGAAGATAAAATCAGAGGCAACTCCCACTGTTTCACTGATGCAAATGAGCTCGTATAACTCCAAGATGATATCTACAAGTTCGGTTTTCTTTCTATTTGCCCAGAACATGAAGCTGCTTGCTGTTAGTGTTAGTCTCCTTTTATATGTAAATCTTGGGGATGGGTGAAGTCAAGTTAATATCTTAATCTCTATTTCTGTATATGTTTTGAAGAAGGTACATTACAGAAGTTCGATATAATTTCTTATATTTTCTTTAATTCATGATTGGGAACAGAAATTTGAGCTAGTTTGCAGCCATACGTGTATCAATATATAGTATATAGTATATAATACTTTTGTTATCAAACGAGCTAGTTTCTAATGAGCTATGTACTAACATTTTCTGTGGCTTCATGTTATCAATAATTATATATTTCCTGCAATACTATAATAATAAGAGTCAGTAATAAGACAAGATTACTATTTCTTTCTATAAAGTGCAATGTTCCTTTGGTTAAAAAAAACAAATTATTTTGTTATATTTAGGCTGCTCCATTATGGTATTTTAGTCTGTTATAACCATGCAATATACTTTAAAGCACAAATTTTTATTTCCTTTCTTCAAACTAATTAACTAACATGTTTGAATATTTATAGGAGAGAAAGAATACTATGAAAGACAATTCGCTACTTTAAAGTCATTTGAGGAAGTTGACTCCCTAGTGATGTCTGACTGCATTGATGAGGAAGACGACGAGGAACAGGCTCAACATGAAAGAGCAATGAAGATCTCTAACTATGCGAATATACTTTTATTGGCATTAAAGGTGATATTTCAATATGTCTTTCAACATTTCCATTGATCAACAAAACTTCAAGGAGCTATTCTGACTAGAAGGCATGTTTTTAATACCTTTTGAAAAGCCAATGAATTCAGGTTCCATTAGTTATAACCTATCATCATGTTTTAATAGGGCTTTCTTCAAAGTAATTAAATCTCAAGTGAAGTGGCTCCTGACTTTCAACTATTTGAACTTTAATCAGCATAAGCTCCTTTCATATTTGTTGATGTCTCATAATTGCTGATACTTCAGCAGTTAAATAACAATATGCATATGCATATATAGATTTATGCGACAGTAAGGAGTGGATCAATAGCTATTGCGGCATCGACACTAGATTCCCTGCTTGATCTTATGGCTGGTGGAATACTTTGGTTCACTCACCTCTCAATGAAAAGCATAAATATCTACAAATACCCAATTGGAAAGTTGAGGGTGCAGCCAGTGGGCATAATTATCTTTGCTGCTGTCATGGCAACACTTGGTGCGTAAAACTAACTTTAGCCTAGTCCTAGCTTCCATATTGCTCATTTGTTGTTTCTTACTCAATTTCATTAATTAAAAGTATTTCTTCCTTTTGGAGGTGCAAGCAAGAAAAGCCATTTCATTTCAATAATGTGTATGTCAAAATTTCTTTTTGTCTTTTTACTTTTGAGATGACGGATAGCTGATGCAGAAGGCAATGGTGGAGTCCCTTCTTATGCAAAACTTTTTCATGTCGTTGATTAAGTTTCACTCTGGATATACAACTGCACCTTATTTTTAATGTAAACCCATAACAAGGATCATTACATTCCTCAAATTTATATGCTATTGTTGTTGTCTATATAATTTGACTAGCTGAAACTGCTAATGCTGCAAGTAAAAAATGAACTGTAACATATTTAAGTATGCAAATGTTTTCTGAATCTCGTATGATTTGCCATAGATTCAGTTTCTTACAACTTTGCTTATTGTGGTACCTTCCAGTTTTTACAAACTTATTCTCATAGTATAACTCAAGTTTATATTTATTTATTTTGACAAGAAAATATCATATGTTCTAGATCCTCACTTCTTCTTAGAAAAGACATGTTCAAGGCACAGACTCATTTTGGGAGAGGAAATAGAAATATTACATCTTTTCCATTTTGCTACAGGGTTTCAGGTACTGATCCAGGCTGTAGAACAACTAATAGGAAATAAGCCTTCTGAAAAGATGTCTTCTGATCAGCTAGCATGGTTGTACTCTATTATGATATTTGCAACAGTGGTGAAACTTGCACTCTGGTTTTACTGTAGAAGCTCGGGGAACAAGATTGTCCGTGCCTATGCAAAGGTATGGATCCTTCTCTTCTTATCAAGCTGCTTCATGAATTGATTCAAGATACAGTTGCACCAGCTCACAAATGCCAATATGCAGGATCACTATTTTGATGTTGTAACAAATGTGGTTGGATTAGTTGCGGCTGTTCTTGGTGATAAATATTACTGGTGGATTGACCCTGATGGTGCTATTTTGCTTGCAATTTACACAATTATAAATTGGTCTGGAACTGTTATGGAAAATGCAGGTAATTCATCTTTATCCAATTTCCAGAGAGTAAAACTATATAATAAGCATGGCCATATAAAAAATTAAACAATATGTGCGTTGGTTAGTCTCAAGATCTGCCTACCTATATTTCTGTTGGGATGGTTAATCAAGGATTTCCAGGAAGCACAAGCTACATCCATCTTACAATTAATATTTGTCTTGACTTCTTGCTCTCTCTTCTTTTACCGGCTCTGTAAGTGTCAGTCAAAAGGCAAAGTAGTTTCTAAAATCTCATTACTATGAAAGATTTACTATATTGGTTCTTCTTCAGTTTAATATCACAAACTTAGCTCTACTTCTCACCGTCCATTATTAGCTTGGGAAAAAAATTATTTGCCGAAATTTCTATTTAGCATCAGTTTCACTTCATTATATTTAAATTCTTTTGGAAAGCCGAAAGAAAGTAGAAATTGAGAAGGCAAGAGAGGAGTCAGACGGAAATACCAATTTGTCTTATATTTGAAGTTGTGCTATAGTTCAGGATAGTGGTCAGTTTTAATATTGAACAAAATAATATGCAGTAGAAAGGTGTTATTAGCAAGGGCTAAGAATGACCGAGTTTCAGATCTTGAAGAAAGTGATGGAATTTTTATGGAGTTGGTTTTTTCAAGCTTTGTTTGTCAACAATGTCGTGTATACATTATGGATAATTTCCTCTGCAGTTTCACTAGTGGGACAATCTGCACCTCCTGAAGTTATGCAGAAGCTGACATATCTTGTTATAATGCATCCTCAAATTAAGCGCATTGACACTGTCCGCGCATACACATTTGGCGTTCTATATTTTGTAGAGGTATGTTGTATTACTTATTTATTTTTATTGTTTAATTAATGCATTCTCTCAAAAGCCTTCATACAATTTCCACTTTATCTAGGCAATGCATTCAATGTGGCATTATCATGCCTTATTAGTTATATCTTCAACCCTGTTTGGGGCTTTGGTCCAATTTGAAAACTGCTAATAATAAAAGCAATTCAACGGCCAATACAGCCCCAGAAGTAACAGGTGCTTTATGTAATTAAGGTTGAAGAAAGAAATTTTGAAACAAGGAAGGGAAAAGTTAGTTAGTGGAAAGGTGCGGAGCTAGCATCGAATTCTTGAAGGGGCCAAACTATAAAATTGTGGCCTTGAGAAAAAAATAGTTATAATATTTTAAGTGCAAATATATAATATTAAATTTGAAATTATGTATATTATGAGGACATGGCCCCACTAGTAGCTCTGACCTTGTTAATGTAGATACTTTTAGGTAAAATAATTAAGCTAATGAAGAATACTCATGTTGACTTGTGTGAGGCGGGGCTAACATAAAAGTTATGTAACCTGTTTACATGACTGCAGTTCATTAGTTCAGTCTACTTATCTAGCAGGTACACTGACTTTATCTAAAAATCTCTCCGTGCGTATATCGAGTTCAAAACACAACACTAATTAAATAAGAGAAGCTATTCTTACAAAAATAAATCTTATAATTTTCAAAAAAATATTGTGCGAGCAAACATGCCATTTACCATATTTTTTCTACCTTATCTCTCTGGTGAGAGTTGTTCAGTTACTATTGTTGGGAGAGTAGTAAAACTCTAATCAAACGTGGGCATGATTTTAGTATTACTTACGGTGGCTTCTATGGTACTCTGGAGAATTTCTACTCCAGAGTACCTTTTTTATTTTTTTAAAATTTTTTAAAATTTTTTAAATGTTTTAAAATTTTTATTTTAAGAAATAATTTAAAAGATTTTAAAAAAATTTTGAAGAAATTTAAAAAAAATTTAAAAAAATTCAAAAAAATTTCAGAAGATAAGTATTAAAAATAATTTAAAATATAAAGTAGAAAAATTTTAAAAATTAAAAATGATTTTTTTTTACAATTTTTTTATTTTTTTCAATTTTTTTTATATTCTTTTAAATTATTTCTTAAAATAAAAATTATAAAATTATAAATTTAAATTTAAAAATAATAAAAAAGCTACTCTGGAGTATGAATACTCCAGAGTAGCTTAGAAAACCCCATTACTTATATATATA
>JASKGM010025640.1:0-27727 GCA_034509205.1 Ceratonia siliqua | reverse complement strand
AACCTTTATCAGTTGAGGGCAGTTCCTGATAAAGGGTACTTCTATCAGTGAGTGTGGTTCCTGACAGAAGGTTGAGTGTTATTGTAAATGTTTCCTCCATATGAGAATGCCCGAAAGAGAACAGGAAATTTAGTTCCCTTTGGTGAGTGCAGTTCCCGAATGTGAGGATCGGGTTACCCTCCAGTTGAGATTTATCCTATAGAGCGGGAACACTATTTTCTCAGTTTAGGTTCTCCCCTATATATTGATGGATCCTATGGAATCATACTTTGATTAAAGTATTATTGAATATACTGTTATTTCAAATTTTATATTATGTAAATTATGATTATAAAGTGAGAATTGTTTTCTTTCCTGAATATAATGTGCATTAGGTGTTTACTATGTTTAATAGTACAAAAAATGAGATTTCACATTATTTTAGCGATAATGCACATTACAGGATGGGGTTTATGTATCAATCTGTAAGTTTGATTTCCATTCACTGAGTTAGTGGACTCACCCCTCATTTTAACATTTTCAGATCAACAGATTGGGGATTTACCTTCAGCTCCACCTACACCTTTTGAACTTGCTGAGTGACTTGGTAGGAAATCATTTGAATAGTAGTAGTATTGGAAGTTACTTGGGGATTGTGGACAATGTTGGATAGGTTTAATTGCATTTTAATTTATTTTCATGGTATGTAGGTTTAAATTGCATAGTTCTGTGTAATTTGAATATACAGTCCATGATGGACTTTTACTGCTTTTCTGATAAGCCACTGAGACTTCTAGTTGATGGTGGGCATGTCCACCTTGTTTTATTTGTAGATTTGTACCCTGGGATAGTCCATATTTCAGGGGAAAGTCTGTCGAAATTTTCAATAAATTATAGATTTAGAAATTATTTTATGGAAGTGTGTTTTAGTTTCATTATTTATTTAAGGAGGATTTTCAATGGTATTATCTGCATTGGTATTTTAGGCTGGTAGGTAATTATCTGAAGGGCAATTCCCTACGCAGGTCACGTGTCCTAAGTTGGGGCGTGACAATGATATATAGTACATGAAAGTGTTTCCTATATGAAGTTTACATATGTTACATGCATGAATGTGAAGATATCATACATTCTATGTCAAGGTATTATATTGGTAAGGTCATTAGGAGTAATGAAATTAAGAAGGTTATAATTCAATATATAATAGTTCACATGAACAATTTATACTTAAAGCATGAAACATTAACATTTAAAATATGTCTCAAATTATAATCAGGTCATATTTGTTTGTGTGATGCTTATATCTTTTGGTAGGGGTTTCCTACTCACAGAGTTTATATAACTCACTCATTTCTTTTTAACATTTTTCAGATAAAATACAGCACCTCTGGTTATACAAGAACTTGCCACCTAAATTCGGTGGGTTTTCCTTGAAGGCAAATGGAGCAATTCTTGGATAATTCTAGACAGTTGTTTAGGATGTTGCATAGTCATCTAGTTGCAGTGAAATTTTATGTTAATTTAGAACTTGCATCATATGATAGACTTGTAATGCAAATTGTAATGATGACATACTGTCAATTGTATTTTGGCCATGAAGGCCTAGTTGTATTTCCTGGTGAGTTTTTCCACCTTTTGGTCATGTTGTTGTACATGGAAATGTTGTATATGCAGGGGAAACTTTGCCAAAATGTTATAAAATTTCCCATGTATGAATCATGTGTGCATTTTAATTTTTTTGTTACTCACATTGCAATTGCAAACGTGGCTTGTAGGATGTTATTCTAATGGTAGCATTCCTACATTGGTCACATTCCAAAAGTTAGGGTGTGACAGAGAGTTAACCGTGAGTAACTGGATTCTTTAACCTTAGTGGAAAAACAAATAATCTCAACTTAGTAATATTTGTTGATTCACCTAATACTTCAATACCTAATTAGTTAGTTAGCTAAATTCCCATTAGATTCCATAGAATTTAATTCAACTTCATTTATTATTTTTGCATTCCTCCAATTTAGTAAGTTTAATTAATTTATTTTGGGCATTTTTAATAATTTGATTAGAGTGCTTAGGATTTTATTTTGTTTACTTTATTTTATTTTATTTACCTTATTTGATTTCATATTACTTTATTTTATGTTGTTTCATTTTATTCCATTTTGATTATTTGTTAAATTTAGTATTTTAAAGAAAATAAGTAAGAATTTAAATCACTGCAATTTCGCAAGATATCTACTTTAGGATAAACTGATCATTACACTATTAGCAATTCATACATTTGTGAGCATATTAAAATTTGCACATAAAATATTCTAATTAACTATAAATTTAACTTTGATTTGCAAATTTGTAAGTTATAAATTATAAATGTATATTATCATAGCCAGATTTTTAAAACATTTTTAAAATTTCAAAACCAAAATGTTAAAATCAAAATGAAAATAGAGCCGTCAGTGAAAACTTTTTAAAAGAATAAATATTAGACTGAAATCCTTTATTATTTGAAAATTAAGGCCACAATTTACAAACCAAAAATTCAGGTTCAAAAGTCTAATTATGTGTGAAAAAAGTGTTAGACACAACATAACATATAGTTTAAAAATAGTTACCTTAATTAGTTGTACAAATAAATATATGGCCCTATTAATATTAATATTATCATATCAGTCATAATTTTGGAAAAACTAAATAAAATAAATAAATAAATAAAAAAGACTAGATAAATGCAATGAGATGAAATTTAAACTTCACTAGAATAAGAACCTAAGGCCATCAAAAAGAGGATTAAAGCCCACAGTTCGGATTACAAAAACATTTGGTGTGTAAAGGTTCATTTTACTTAAAATTAAAATAAAGTTATTCATGCATTGCCAAAATTAAGTGAATGAGTTAATTGAATTTTGAAAAAGCTTTCCCTCCCCTTTTATTATTTTTGGCTTTTAAAAAATCAATTTATTAAAATAAAAAAAATAATTTTTTGAATATAAATAATGAAAAAAGTAATTTTTGGTATTTTATTTTAAAATAATTATAAAAAATTATTTTAGAAAACACAAATGCATGTAATGTTGGCAGATTAGTTTATAAAGACCCCATGCAACCTACCGATAAGCCTAGGGGGTGTAGCTGATAGTTTTACTCGGCAAATCACCTAGACCCACTAGACCAGATAACCAAAAATGGTTCGGTTTGGCCAAAACTAAACCATTACATCATAACACGATTCGGTGGGCAATTTGGGTTTTCTAAACCGATGGGTTGGCCGAACCAAACCGTATATATAATTATAATATTATATATAAATTGTAAAATATATATATATATATATATATATATATATATATATTAGTATTTTATATTACATATCTTACAACTATTTAACATTACTAAATGTCTATTGTCTAATTTTAAATTTACAGATGTCATGCCCCAATTTAGGACACTTGACCGGCGTAGGGAATTACTCCTCCGGTAATTACCTACCAGCCTAAAATACCAATACAGTGACTATCCTTCAAAATCATCCTTAAGTAAGTGATAAAGCTGAAATGCCATTTCAAAAGAATAATAAAAAAATATAATCTAAGTTAAAATTTTATTGAAAATTTCGGCAGAGTTTCCCCTGAAATATGGACTATCCCAGGGTACAAACCTGCAAGTAAAACAAGGTGGACATTCCCACCATCCAACCAGAAGCCTCAGTGGCTTATCAGAAAAGCAGTAAAAGTTCATCATGGACTGTATATCCAAACTACACAAAATTATGCAACTTAACTTACCAACCATGAAAATAATTTAAATGCAAATAAACCTATCCAACACTGTCCATAATCCTCAAATAACTTCTAATACTACTATTCAGGATGGTTTCCTACCAAATCAACCAGCAGGTTCGAAAGGTGCAGGCGGAGCTGAAAGTGAATTCTCAATCTGCGGATCTGAAAATGTAAAGTGAGGGGTGAGTCCACTGACTCAGTGAATGGAAAACAAACTTATAGATTGATACACAAACCCCATCCTGTAATGTGCATTACCGCTAAATTAATATGAAATCTCATTTTAATATTCTTAAACATAGTAAGCGTCTAATGCACATTATGTACAGGAAAGAAAATACTTCTTACTTTATAATCATCATTTACAAAATATAGAATTTGAAATAACAGCATACTCAAAAAAAATACTTTAATCAAAGGATAAATCCCTAGGATCCATCAATATACCGGGGAGAACCTGAACTGAGAAAATAGCATTCCCGCTCCAGAGGATAAATCTCAACTGAAGGGTAACCCAATTCTCACCTTCGGGAACTGTACTCACCGAAGGGAACTAAACTTTCTGTTCTCTTCCGGTCATTTTCATCCGGAGGAACCATTCACGATAATACTCAATCTTCTGTTAGGAACCACACTCACTGACAGAAGTACCCTTTATCAGGAACTGCCCTCAACTGATAAAGGTTGCGACCTAGGTGCACCTAGTGGTTCTACCACCACTCTACTACGGATCCCAGACTACAGTTCTAAATTTACTTCCATAATTCTCATACTCATACTTTCAAAATGTAAAAATACAGATACTTTCATGCTGTGGACAAAATAATCAATTCACATATAAATATATATATTACTTCCTCAAAACCTACTCAAATAACATCATTTGTCCACAAAATAAATTTTAATAATTCATGCATCAAGGGGTAAGTAGGAATTCACTCACCTTCAGTTAGGAGTTTAATGCTAAATTCCAATCCAACCTCGCGCTACTGAGTTGGATCTAAAGTAGTTGAACCCACTGCTCCTATACAGTAATTTAGATAAAAACGTTTTAGTCTCACTGAGACTCAGATGAATCCTTTAGTAATTTCCACAACTAATATTGGAACCAAAAGCGTCGAAGGATTTAAAATTGAATACCCACTCAGTGAGGATGTCGTTACAGTTTACTCTTCTGAAAAGCACTAGATTCAGGAATTAAATTTTTTTTTTTATGAACGAGGCTCCATATAGGCAGGGTGTTGTGAAATTTTATTCAACAACATAACCAAGAAGAAAATTTTTCTAAAATAATGCACTAAGTTGAATGGTTTATGAACTCAATTAGGAAAAAGTAAATTTCAATAAATTCTGCGCTCACCCATGATATCAAAAATTTCATAACTGACTTACAGTCCCCAAAGAACAAAATTTATGATTTCATGGTATAGGAAATGAAATTAACATAGGCTGTTATCTTTGGCATTTTGTCGAACACCTTGTGTGCACCTAAAAATTTCATTCCAAACAAGCCACATAAATAAGGAAATTTAAGGAAGGAAGAACTCTGAACAAAACTTCTAAATCACAGCAAGGCATTCTGGGGTTTGGTTCACAACATCATTGTTTAAAAGAGGTTTCAAATCATTCCACAATTTGCCCCAAAAATGGAATTTGGTTCCTAGAAGAGATGCCATATTTCTAGCCAAAGCATTGCTCAGAAAAATGGATGAATTACTTACAACCAAGGAGAACCTGAAGAAATGGATTTGTAGAAGTATCTGGGTACCAAAATCGAGCCTCCACGAAGCAAAATGATGCTGCTTTGGCTGGGACTTCACCGTGGATGAGCAACTGCTCCCAACCGGTTGTCACAGTCACCAACGAGGTCTGTAGTGGCTGAGAACGGTGGAGGAAGGTCGGGGTTGGCTGGAACTATAGGCGGCGTGGTGGCTGTGAACTCCCACAGCCGCAAAGTCGAGCAACGCGAAGAAGGGGAACGGTGTGCCTGGCGCAGCGCGGGGGGAAAGAGAATTGAGAGTTTGTAGAGATGGAGGAGAAGCGTTGACGGTGACCGGCGGCAAGGCGAACGGCGAGGCACAGTGGAGACGTTGAGCAACGATGGTTCGCGCAGGGAGAGGGTGTGCGCCGCTGGGGGGAAAGAGAAGTGCAGGAAATTTGTTTACAGAGGGGGGAAGAGGCGTGCAGTTTATAAGAAGGAAGGAGGCATTTTTTTTTCGGGGGTGAGGGAGAGAGAAGAGAAAAGGAAATTCAAATTTTAAAATTTGTTTTTTTATAATAATTGGATATTACAACAGACTTACTATTTAAGGAGTAATAATTTGATGAGTCAAATTAGTCATTACATTAGACTCAATAGTAATTAGAGTTTAGTTTATTGATTATTGATTAAGTAATTAGTGATTATTCATTAAGGATTAAGGAGTCATAAAACTAAAGGTCAAAACTGGAAAAGTGGAAAGTGAAAGTGAAAGTTGAAACTCGAAGTTGAAACCCCCCTTGAGTGCAAACGAAGGTTGAACACTGTCCATCACTAACTATTGCTTCCGGTAACCGCCATAGTTGTTGTCAACTCGAAACTCGTGGTCAACTCTCGCCAATAACTGTCAACCCCTTTCAGCCGTTGATTTAGTCGATTGCAACCATTTCAATGTTTAGGTAAGGAAAAGGAAATTTAGGGTTCTTTCTTGTTTTTCTAATTTGGGGTCCTTTGACTCCTTTCTATCAATTTGACACTTTAATTGGTAGCAATTAGCATTATCAAGTATCAATGACCACTATGTGCCCTACATTAATTTTTGGAAATATTCACAGTACTTATGATCTAAGCTTCTTCAATGAATCAATTATTATTTTTGTGACTATTTAGATCTTGAGTATGTAGGTAGTTGAAGCCTTTTAGTATGCCTTGTGGCTTGTGATATGACTTTATCAGTTTATCCCCATGAACTTCTAATGCATCCTTTTGTGCCATTAGAATCTTGTATATGCCACTAGAATCCTGTACAATGTACACTCTCTTTAAACAAAGCAAACCTTCTATTGTAAGTGTTTAAGTAAAAATTCATTTTCATGTTACGGCCATGAACGTAAAAGAAAGTAACTGTAGGGATTATTTCATATTTTATAGTATATTCTCAAACATGGAAGTGGAAAAGACAACCACTTGTTACTTCACAACTCACAAGATAAAACATGGTATAGAAAGCACAAAAAGGCAAATAACAAATTAACAAATGATAATTGAGTAATAGATACAGAGCCATTTGCATTAACAAATAAACTTTAAAGGAAACAACATATATGTAAATAAATTATTTGTTTGCCTATCTTATATGCCTTCATCACTTTGCACTTAAAGTTAAATATACCTTTTGAGAATTATATACAATATCTAGTATATTTTTTTATTATTCCTTTGAAAAAAGGTTCGTTGTCCAATGATTTATTAGTGGTAAGTGTCCACTTGTTAGTCACTTAACTAAATCATCCACAATGCATAATTGACTTTTGCTGTAAAATATAATAGTCATCAAATATGTTCTGTTAAAGAGATAATTGAAAAACAATTGCTTCAATAATAATTGAAAAAGATAAATCATACATATAACAAAATTGAAAAAATCTTATAGGTGAATTAGTTTGATAATTTTGATTCTAGAATGTGTTTGGTTGGAATGAATATAAGAGGAATAAGGTAAAATTGCCAATTAGTTTACTAACATGCAATGATACATGCTGTCTGCTGATTTTGTCCTATCTTTTGGGTGCTTCATGATATTAATTTATATTTTATCTATCCCCTAACAGTTGTGTTATGAAAAATTTATACAATAATTTGTTCTTTGAGGGTGTATATTTTCTAATTTATACTTTCATGTGTAGACATTAAAGATGGTTACTGCTGGCACTCAAAGTGGAATGGGGAGCACTCTAACTCCTCCATTGACCAGTGCTGCTCGATTATTATGCGTTAATCGTGGAGGCTAGGATTGAAGTGAATTATGTTAATGAACAGCTTGGCCCTAAACAAGATGAAGCTGCACATAGGGTGAGATAAAAAAGAAAACCTAGTAGACCTGCTTTGTTTGTTTGGAACCATTTTACTAAGAATACTGAACTTGGGAGGACTTCCTATAATTATTGTGGTAGATTATATGCATGCAATAGTAAGACCCATGGTAATTCTACCATGAAATATCATTTAGAAGGGTGTGTAAAAAATCCACATAGGAAGGATAAGAAGCAGAAAAATCTTAGAACATTTAGAAAACATGAGGGTGAAGGTGATGGAAAGGCAGAAGTAGGAATTGTGGAGTTCAATCAATAGGCTTCTAGGGCTACTGTGTGTAGAATGATTATCAAAGGTGAGCTACCCTTCAAGTTTATTGAGAATGATGGATTTAGGGACTTTGTAAGGGGTACTCAACCTCTGTTTCAAATTCCTTCATTCACCACTATAGCTAGGGATGTTATGGCTTTATTCAATAGTGAGAAAGAGATGTTAAAGAACACCTTATCAACTACATATCAAAGGGTTTGTCTTACCACTTATACATGGACATTTATTCAAAATTTGAATTATATGTGTGTGACAGCCCACTACATAGATGCTGATTGGGAGTTGCATAAGAAAATTTTGGCTTTTTCTCTTATTGATGACCATAAGGCTGACATAATAGGGAAGCAGTTAGAGAGATGCATTAAAGATTGGTGTATTACACATATTGTCACTATCATAGTTGGTAATGCTAGCTCAGACAATATTGCACTTTCTTATTTGATAAAGAGGGTTAATGATTGTGATGACACATTGTTAGGGCGGCTAATACATGCATTTAAGGTGTTGTGCACATATGCTCAATCTTATTGTAAATGATGGACTAAAAGAAATAGATGCATTTATAAAAAAAATTAGGGCTGCTAGTAAATATGATAGATCATCCCCTCAAAATGGCAATGTTTAGAAGAATGGCAAATGAGGCAAAGATAACTAGTCAGGTAGGGATTTGCATGTGCTCACCAGGTGGAATTCAACTTATTTAATGTTGGATGCATCTGCAAAGTTTGAAAAGCTTTTGCACGCCTTGAAGATGATGATAGGCATTATTGTAATTATATTGTTGTGAGAAAGGGGCCTCCTAGTGTAGAAAATTGGGGGAGGGCTCGATTTTTTTCGTAGTTCCTGAAGGTTTTTTATGATGAAACTCTTTCATTTTTTGGTTCTTTACATGTCACTTCAAATAAATTCTTTCAAACATTGATTGACATTGCAAATAGTTTAAATGACTAGAGGACTAGTGATAATGCGATTTTGACAAGTATGGCAGAGACCATGAAAGTCAAGTTTGATAAATATTGGAATGTTGGTAATAATATAAATTACCTTCTATTTGTGGTTGTCATAATTGATCCTCGGTATAAGGTAAAATATTTGAAATTGTGCTTACCTATGATCAGTAATGAGGATGCAAAAGAATTATTTCAAAACGTAGAAAACTTATTGCAAGAGTTGTTTCAAACTTACAAGCTGCAATTTCCTATTCCTTTTGATGTGGGTGAATCTACTTCTCTATTGGATTGTTCTTTACACAATGAAGATCATGTTAAAAAAATGCTAGAGATTAGTTTAGGTTAATAGTGATGGAAAACTAGACTAAAGCGAAGAAAAATGTATTAGACACATACTTGGAGGATGATGTAGAAGGGTTTGACATTCTTAAATAGTGGAAGCGGAAAATATTGAAATATCATGTGGTATCTTGCACGGCTAGAGATATCTTGGCCTTACCAACATCTACAGTGTCATCTGAGTCTGCTTTTAGCATTGAGGGTCGAATTCGTGACCCATTTTGTAGCTAACTTAACCCTACCATTGTGAAGGCTTTGCTTTGTACATAAAATTGGTTCGGATCACCCAACAAAAATTTGATCTTCACAGCCAAATTGATGAAATCCAACTTATTGAATAAGGTAAATTTCTTTCTTATGCATTTAGGATGTAAGACTTTAAATTAAATAATTTAAATAAAATAGCTAAAGCCTGACTTAGTTATTTTTTGTGTTGTTTTTTGTTTATTGTTAATTGTTGAACTAGATTTGTCAAATCAGACAAATCTAATTGCAACTTAAGTGGGGAAGCATTGAAGGAAGGTAACATATAGATTGTTAGGGCCATCTATCATAGATTCAGAGATTCGGGATCTCATAATGTCTTCATGTGTTGTAATTTTCTAAGGCATTATGGCACTTTGTTCGTAATTGGATATGGATATTGGATATAATACAACCTTGGATTATTTATATTTTGGTTTATATTTTACAATTTGCAGTTTTGCATGTTTCAGAAGACTTTTGCTTTATTATTGACTTATTGATGTTCTTGACTTCTTGTGTTCCTTTTATACTATTTTAAAAGGCTTTTACTATTTTACATGTTTCAAAATTCAAATGATAAAACACTTTGTACTTTGTAGTCCACCAAAATAAATAGGAATATTCCTGGCAGAAGTAAGTAAGTAGCCAAGCATGTTCTTGTGGTAACTAATAAGGTAAGTAAGTATTGTACTATTGTTATTGATTTAATTGTACCTTCTTTGCTATTTATATTTTATTGGTGGGTGTATCATGTTGTTCTGTAGGCCTTACACATGGATATTCTAGGGTAATTTTTTTATGCAAGGCCTTCAATAATTTAAGTCACTCATTCTTTACTGTGTAAATTCCTCTATCACATGTTTCTTAACTTTCTTGCATATTGTCATTTCTTGATCACCTCCACTCTGTTCTTTTTACTGAGATTTTATTCTTTCGTTGTCACTTTAACATGTTATCTCTCACTGATTGTGACATTCAAGAACCTTAGGAGAAATAACTGAAGTGGAAATCTTCCTTATTCCATTACTAACATGGTTTCCTTCAATTATCTGTAAGCTGCTTTTCTAAGTATATGATATTATTTCATAACATTCAATTTGGTTATATATTGGACCCACTCTTATACTATATTTCTATGTGATTTTTAGGAATGTAAACCATAATACGCTCTCGCTGTCTGTTGGAGACATTTTTGCTAGTCTTGCTGCTTTATGTGCTCTTGGTACCTTGTAAGATAACAAGATATCTTACATAGAGAATCGGTTTTTTTCCTTTTAAATGTATTGTGCATGATGTCTTGCTACTCTATTTTTCCCCCTTTTATGATACTATTATGCTTGGTGTCTGTTTTGTTTTAGGTATTGTATAGAAGAGATGTGGTAGCTGAAACTTAAAAGGACTTCGGATGTATTAGGAGATGCGTCGAAATCGGGAGAAGACCCCGGTGTTATGTTAATTCATGTGTTGGGGTAGAAGAACATAGTAATCAAAACATCTTTTGAATCGGAATTTCAATCTCAGTAAAAAATGTTACGTTGGTTGGCTGGTGAACTCCAATTCATCCCTTAAGGTTTAGAAGGAATGGGTTCATCTCGTTGAGTTTCCAATTCCAAGGACTACCTAGCGGTTTCATGTTATCTTGATGATGATTTTTTAAAAAACCATTGTTTATGGATCTTGTCAATCTCATGGCTAGTGCTGAACCAGTCTAGTCTATTGGTTCAAACCTGTCCAGTCTCTAGAATCCAGATTATCAATCATTGGTATTTTTTTCTTACCCATTTCTAAATTTTACTTAAGTATTGCAGTCATTCTTAGATATAAAGGCTACCCAATTGAGGAGTTGGTAAAGAAAAGCACTTTATGGAAGTTGTATATCTCATAAGAGAGTATCTGTAAGAATTATCTTGTAAGTTTATAGGACTTCTTTGCGATATTTGTTATATAAATAAATACATCCCTTAACTGATGATTAAATTAAGTAGAGATTTTATGTCAGTGAAGACATGTGCACCTTGGGTGGGTATAGTGCCCATAGTTCAGATTCTGAATTATGTTAATTACACTGCTTGGCACTTGATTCAATTTATGCATAGCATGCATGTCTTTAAAGTTTAGTGACTCTCTCTGTTTATTCAGTGGAAATTTGCCTTCTAAAAGTCAGTTAGCAGACATGGAGTTTGCTATATCTCATACTGGGAATTTGCTGTATCTCAAAACTCAGATATTGTTTTATTTGGTCATTTCCTACTTTAAATTTTTTGTGCATCAAACTTTGAATAAGTTAACTGAGTTAACCAAATTGAGCAAGCCATTATATAACAGTTAGGTTAAGTTTGATTAACTTGTCACTTTTATGCATGGTTATGTGTTCAGTTTGGTTTATAACCGAACCAAACCGAATCATGCATAACCTTAGCATTAAGGTTCAAATCGTATTGTAATATAATATATATCAATACACATAGGTAGGAATTAAGGTTCTCAATTAAGGCCAAAAAGCCCATTCTAAAAAATTCAAACTAACATTAATCCTATAGAACCATAAGGTTAAGCATGCCTTAATGGGATAACACATGAAAAAATTATAAAAAATTATAAAATTATAAAATTTCATAATAAAACCAAACCTAGTATATTAATCAATCATAAACTATCAATCAATCATTTTGAATAATTATGTAAAATTTTCATACATAACAGTATATTATCAATCCATCATAGACTTAATCTCCATAAAGACAATAGCATAAAATTAAAACCAAAAGTATTAATCAATCATCCTTGATAATTATATTTGAATCTTGCTTAGATAAATTTAGTACAATCAATGAGTTGTCATCTTCATCTTCATCTACAAAGCAGAAATTATGATAAAAGTTAGTAACAATAATGAGAATAAAGAAAACTGAACAAATTTAAAGTTAATAAACTTAGCATTATAAATAAAATCATACAACCAATTAAGGATACAAATAAGAGCTTGCACATTATCTCATAGAAAAGAACATCGGTATTTGTTGAGAATAACATCGGTATTTGTTGAGAACATGTACACCAATGTTAATAGCCGATTCACTAGCTACGATAGTTATTAGAATACTTAGTAGATCATATGCCATCCTTGATAATTCTGAAAATCGATGTCTATGATCCTTCCAATATTGCAAGACATCTAAATCTTTAAAAAATTGAAGTTCCAATATTGGCTTATCTAAATAAAGATTTAACTGAAACTTCTCATTATTTGTCATAGATTGCAAATAATGCATACTCTTATATCATTTCAAGTACAATGATAAAGAAACTTAATTAACAAATTAAATATATTACATGCTATTAAAAAAGAGAACATAAATTAAAATATATAAAAAATTAAGAAATTAAAAACTTACATCAAATACATCCAAGTCTTGCACTTGAATTTCCATTCCCCTTCCCACTCCACTACCACAAGGCTCACTTAGTTGATTGGAATGTTGAATTTGAAAACCAATTGTATTTGACTCATTAGAGGTGTTGCATTTATCATATTCTTTAAACTACAAACACAACTTACTCTTTATGTTTGCCTAGGTCAAGTTTAGGGCTTTAGCCTTTGCTAAGTTTACTGAAAAAAGGAAAGTGAAAACAGAAAGAGGTTTTGTAAAAAAAAAAATTAACAGTGCTCAACCTAGCCCATCACTGGTTGGCCTTTAACCGGATGGGTCTTAAATGAGTCGTACCAAAAAGGCCCTGATTTTTTAGGACCTTTTTTTTTTGCTCAAAGCCCACCAACAGTTAGGGTTGGCCCAACGGGCGCAGCCCTAATTGACAACCTTAATAGGAATTGATCTCACAATCATAATATCCAAGTTCATGATCAAGCATTTTAAAATTATTTTTATTTAATCAATAAATTAAAAAAAATCTTATATAAACTGAAATTATCATTCAAGTTTAAGCATAAATTACTTTTATATTCTAGTTGCTTGATGCCTTTACAACTATTACCTTCATTTTGTAGCCAAGATCTTCTCTAATATTATCCATGAGTTTCTTTACAATGCATTTTATCATGGCCTGTCTATTCTTACAAGTGTGCTCATCCTTGGTCTAAATTTGGAATTTATGACATGTCTTCCTAATTCATAGGTATCATGGGCACCTTTCTCGGCATTTCAATACAAGTCTCTTAGCATCATTCTTCACAAATTTGACATCTTAGTCTAGGAAATTACATACTTTTTGACTACTTCTTTCACTTCAGTCCAAGAAGAAAATTGCATCACAAGTTTAAAGTGCATCATTGAAGAATCTGTGGGCATTTTAAATTTAGGAAATTTGGTTATTAAATATCCCTCATCATCACTTTCATTTGGTGTGATCATCTCATTCTCCATCATTGTACTTTAAAGTTCATTTGTGGGTTAATACTTTTGGGTTACCCTTATTCATTATACAGCCTCTTCCAATCTCACCATCAACACCAAAGGTCATCCAATATCTGTCGCTAAGCACACCTCCATTACTACCACTCTATTTCACATCCCCAATCCTAATTTCCTCATATTTGGTCTCACCCATAAGTCCCTGCTCTAGTCTATGCTTAATCACCATGGCCGCACCGTCTTACTAGACAAAAACGAATATGTCATCTCCAAATTCAAGTAATCCAACCTAGTAATTGAAGCTTACATTGTTTAGTTCACGACCAAGGTGAGCAAGTATTCTCATATACTTTCACAAGCAAAAAACCAATTCAATAACGATTTCAGGCTAGTTCAAAATCTCTTGTCCTCATACTGCAAGCTCGGGGATCAACGATTTACCAAACCACATCTACGAATTCTGATGGGATTTAATTTTAGTGGATGGGCCTCATGAGTATTTTTTAGCATCACTAGGGAAAATGTCAATGATTTTCACGGTGGCTGTGTGGGTTAAAAGCAAGAAAGCTAGTGGAGAAGTCGAAACCCATGTTTTTGTGCATGATTTCAATAGAGGTGGAGAGGATTTTCAAAGATGAGTTTCTCTGCAAAGAGAATTTGATGGAGACTGTGGATTTGTTGGGATACTTCGTGGTGGGAAGTGAAACGGAGAGTGAAGAAAATGAACTGAGTTAACTCAATCAAAAAATATAAAATTTAATATATCCAATAAAGACGTGTGAAAACTAATGTAAATGTCATTATTTGAATGGGTGTAATACAGATTAGCTTAAGAAAAGGCTGGGACTTTTCTCAAGATTTGTATTGTCCAAGGATCTTGCCATGTCATCTTGACTTAGAATTAAAAAAAAAATCTTTCTTCTATATTCTCTCTCTTTTCTTTCCATTTCCAGCAAGAAAAATCACAAAGTTTCTACACAGACCAATCGTAGCCCTACCCTTTCTTAGACACAATGAAGTTATCTAGCCTCCTTGCAACCTCCATTGCCACAACGTCTGCCACCACCATCTTTGTTTCATCTTTCATTTAGATTTCTCATCTAGTATAGTTTTATTCCTAGCTTATATTCACTTTCTTCTCATTTAATTACTGGCAGGAATTTGGAGTATTTTCAGTTTGTTGTGAGTTTTATCCTACTCGGTTGAGATTAACTATGAAAAAAAATGAGGATATGAGATTTTTATGCAGGGTTCTCCACTTTCTCACAATTTTTTTAACCCTCTCTGTTTGTTGAGTTGGTCAAGATTAAATTTTTACCTCATACAATTTTCTTCTATCAAATTAATGCACATATTTTTGGTTTTGTAGGATGATTTAGCTGAAAGAGGCCATGATAATGAGGAGGAATTTTTTTTAAAAAAAAAAAATTTTAAGTCAGGTTGACGTGGCAAGATCTGGGCCATATAAGGATTTGGATGTCCCAGATTTTGAGAAAAGTCCTAGCCTTTTCTCTTAAGAAAAGGCTCGGATCCTAATTTGTGTAGTATTGAAAAGTTAGACGGAGTACTAGAAATTTTCTCCTTGTTGTACAATACCAAATTCCAAACAATGAATTTAATTTTTTTTTACTTTTAAATGCTCATAATTTTACACAAATCTTCCCTCGCAATTACACTATCACAATTAAAGTAGAGAATAATGACATTACAAAGATGCCCAAATTGCACTACAAAAAAATTAACTTTCAGTGGCGACTTTTTTGTGACGACCTTAAAAGTCGTCACAAAAGTTTTTTAGTGAAGACATTATAATTGTCGTCACTAGTTCCTGACTTTTTGGCAGCATTTTGGCACCTAAAAAAGCCCTTCACCTTTATTGACAACATATGATGTCGTCACAAAAGGTATTCAAAAATTGTCACTAAAAGTCCAAATTTATTTTATGAAATATGAGAATTAAAAAAATTTTGGATTTAGTAAAGACATTTAGAAGATCATTACTAAAAACCTTTTGTGATGATGCTTATGCATCACTAAAACTAAAGTTTTTGTGACGACATCATATGTTGTCACTATAGGTGAAGGGTTTTTTTAGGTGCCAAAATGCTGCCAAAAAAGTCAGGAATTAGTGACAACAATTATAATGTCTTCACTAAAAACTTTTTGTGACGACTTTTACACATCACTAAAACTAGAGGTTTTGTGACGACATATGATGCCATCACTAAAAGTGAAGAATTCTTTTTAGGTGCCAAAAAAGTCAAGATTTAGTGACGAAAGTTAAAATGTCATCACTAAAAACCTTTTGTGACGACCTTTACGCATCACTAAAACTAGAGGTTTTGAGACAACATATTATGTCGTCACTAAAAGTGAACTTTTTTTTCCACTTTTGCCAAAACGTCACCGTTTTGCCTTTCCCTTCCCCCTTAATTTCCCACCTTGCCAATTTCGCCCCAATCTCACCGATATGCCATCGCGAGCTGCCACCGTGGGCAACTAACGTCTGGCGAGAAAATCAGGGGGTTTCTGCAACTCTCTGTTATTGGGTCAGTCTTCTATTTCTTTCTTACCCTTTAACCAAGCCAAACAAGGATCTATAGCTATTTGTGCAGGTTTCCATGGAGATCTCTGTGCTTTTATAGAGTGGATGAACCATGGATATATAATTATTGGCTTGCCTACACATGGCTATTTGGCTTACAAGAGAGACTTTGCCATCGGTACTAGTTAGTCTTTATGTAGCGGGAAAAACCATTTCCATTTACTCTTTTATATTCTTTTCCCATTGGTAATGATTTTAATGGTTCACTAGTTAGATGCAATTGCAGTTCAGCAAATATAGAAAAACAATACAGGCATTAGTTCTTTTAATGTGTAATACACAATAGTTGCTGCTTGGGAAGGATAATTTGGGTTGATTTTTCTAGGTTAGGACAAGAGCTTGAGTGATTTTTTGTAGTTGTTGGTCCATGTAAGTTTTTTTTTTTTTTGGGTTGGGGGTGGAGGGGGAGGGGGATGAGTGGTTGTAAGGGTTAAGGAAATAGAATTTTTCATGTAGTTTAGATGTTGTAGTGTTGTAGGTTATTTTCAGAGTTCTTGTTTTGTATGCTTGTATGTGCTAAACACTTAATGGGAATGATGCGTCCATTCATTTTCTCTTTGAACATGTCATTTGAAATTAATTGTTTGCTAAAGCTTACAAGTATATACTGCAAAAAATTTATTCTTTTATGCAAAACACTTATTTTGTTATTGCTGTTGTTAGTACAATTTCTCAGGTTATAGTCTTATTTCTTACACTTTTTATCTTCCATCACTTTTTATATATACGACTACTTATTTAGATGGAAATATATCATATTATGTGTTAATTCGATCAAAATGAATAGGCTAATTACTTATCTATATTCCATATCATGATGGCTGCAAAATTATACATAAATTAATCCACAATCTTACATAGTCTTGATGTACTACTATATATATTCGTATTTTATTCATTTGTTGTATTTTAGCCATGGAGGTCAATTTCTATAGTCTGATGTGGGCATGTCCACTATGTCTTGATCATTGTTTGTACTTGGGTTTGCTCAATAAATAAGGAAAACTATGCCAAAATTTTTATAAATGTCCCCCTACTTGAATTATATACATACACATTAAATTAATTCAGTTGTATATCTACTTGCCTTGAAACACTTTTTTTTTCTGTTATCAAATTTGAGGATTGAATAAAACTATGACTTGTCTATCCAAGTTATATGATGTTGTTAGAAATGTGCTTGCAAAATGCTAATTTTATAGATGTGTATTACAGAAGGTAGATGCCGTTTTTGTAAATTGTTAGCTGTTATTAAGAAATTGTGATAAACCTTCAAGAACTCTCATGTATGTTGAATTATTTGATTAAAAAATTATTCATTGTCTTGTGGGGCCTTTAATTTATTTAACTTGAATATTACAGGTTTCTCATCTACAAATTAATGAAGCTCCTTATACATCACATCATTTGGAAGATACGCGGAGAGAGTGAATTTCATAAATTTAAAATTTAAAATTTATGTATATTGAAATATTATGTTGTTCAATAAAGTTGTGGATTTAAACATATATTTTTAAATTTTATGTATATTGAAATATTATGTTGCATAATAAAGTTGTGTTATAACAAGTTCAAATATATGTATTAGTTGATTCTAATAAAATACATGGATTTTTGTGACAACAAAACATGTCATCACAGAAAAATGTTTTAGTGACGACAAAGCATGTCATCACAAATAAGGAATTTTCTTGTTACAGAAAAATGGTTTTAGTGACGACAATGCTAATGTCGTCATAAAAAGAGGATTTTAGTGACGACAATGCTATTATCGTCACAAAAAATGGTTTCAATGACGAAAATGCATGTCGTCACAAATAAGAGATTTTCTTGTTACAGAAAAATAATTTCAGTGACAACAATGCTAATGTCATCACAAAAAAAGAGTTTTAGTGACGACATTAGAATATCGTCATAAAAAAAATTTCATTGACAATCTTGCATGTCGTCACAAATAATGATAATTCTTGTCATATAAAACTATTTTTAGTGACGACATACTTAGGTTGTCACAAATAATTGCTTTTGTGACAACAAGAAAGTTGTTATAAAAACTACTTTTTGTGACGATAATCGTATGTCATCACAAAATGTAGTCCTTGTAACGACACGAAAGTCGTTACAGAAACTACCTTTTGTGACGCTATTAGTATGTTGTCATAAAAAGTAGTTTCTGTGACGACTTTTTTTGGCATCACAAAAACTGCTTTTTGTAACGACTTATTAGTATCCTCACAAAAACGTTTCAATGACGACTTTGGTCGTCACAAAAAAATGACTTCAGTTACTACTTATGGATAATTCAATCAATTATTGCGTTAATAAAACTTTTAGTGACGACTATTACTGTCATTAAAGGGACCTTTAGTGACGACATATAAGCATCACTAAATCTATATCTTTTGTGACATTCAAAAGTCGTCACAAAAATGTTACTTTCAGTGATGACCCAATTTTTTCGTCAATAAAAACCTTTAGCAACGAGGTATAAGCGACGACTTATAGTTGTCCCTAAAGGTTGAAATGTCATCACTAAAAGTCTTTAGTGACGACTTTTAGTACTTTTTGTTATGACAAAAGTCGTCACAAAAAGCCCCTATCTTTGTAGTGTTGATAAGAATTTATAATTTCTTGCATAAAATTTTCAAACTACAAAAATTGGGTAGTAAGGACTTGGAAGTAGACTATCTTTGGTTCTGTTTTTGGGACTTTTTCAACTAATTTATTTGGTAAACTCTATCCTACCGCCACAGTTTGTGGCGGTACGATAGAATTTATATATATTTTTAAATATTTTCTTTTTTAAATGTTTTTTTTAATATTAATGAATTATTATTTATGTCATATATTTTTTTAAGAATTTTTTAAAAATAATTTTATATATTTTTTAAATATTTATACTTATGAATAAATAGTATCAAAAAATTATTGATAAATAGTATAAAAAGATATAAAAACATTTTAAAAACATTCAGAAATGCTTTAAAAAATTCTCAAGTAGGAAATAGCACCAGCAGCAGAGATAGAGGCGTAGGTAAAAGTTTATCTATATGATATGGATACGAATCAAGTAGTAGCAATCCTTGTTACATATCCATAATATATAATATAAAGAATATAAAGCTAAAAAACCTTTTGATGTGCCTGAAGCACCCGTAGCAGCACCTTGAAAAAAGTACCCAAAAATAATGTTAAAAAGTAAAAAAAAAATTGAGATTTTAATTCACCCATGACCGTCTATAGAATTTAGGCTTGCTTTCATGGTTCATTTTCAACTATTGTGGTGAACGGTATCTTTTTTATCTTAATTTGAGATTGTAATTCATCTATCTATTTTTATCTTCCTTAACATTGGCCTTATTGCTTCTAAAAGTTTGTACTTAAAATTGGGGTTAGTTGCACATAATATTATTATACTATAAGTCATGTATAATTTATTGTCTTATAGTAAAAAATTCATCAATTGACCCATTAAATACTGGTTTTTATGCAATTTACACAAATTTCAATAATTTCTTTTTAAATTAAACAAAATTTTCCTTAAACACGAGTTTTGTGTAATTGGCACCTTTTGTTAATAGTTGTTTTAAAACTTTTGTTAGTTTTTTTTTATATAAATTACACTGGTTTTTCTTAATGTAATTACTAATAAAATGTATGAATTGTACGAAAATTTGTTTTGTAAAGTTTTTTTAGTATAAGGAGTAAATTGCATGCAACTTGTAGTTGAAGGCAGGTAAGAAAAAAAAAGGATAACGATTGATTTTCATTATAACTTTTAATATCTTATTTATTATATACAATATAATATAGGCATTTGCTATCTTACCCCACTCCCCTACCTCCTTTCCATATTACCTCTACTTCGGCACTACCGATTTGTTATGTTTTGTATTTTTTATCTCAATTTTTTTTTACTTTTTAACATTAATTAAGTATTTGTTATGTTATATATTTTCTTGAGAATTTTTTAAAATATTTTTATATTTTTTTAAGATTTTTAAACTTATGAATGAATAGTGTCAAAAAATTATGGGTGAATAGTATAAAAAAGATATAAAAAATTCTTTAAAATATTTAAAAATTTTTTAAAAATTTAAAAAAAAATACATAAGATAAAAAATATTTAACTAATTTTAAAAAGAAAAAAATTTAAAAAAAACTAAAAAACTAAAAAAATTAAAAAAAAAAGTGTGGGGGGACGTAGCTTAGTCCCCCCTGTAATATATGATCATATTATATTATTAGTAGATAGCACATGTGAAAATTGTTCCACAATACATTCTTAAGTAAGCAAATTATGTTAAATAATGGAAGTTTCATCATAATATTTTCACAATCAAATTGCCATATTATTAAATGATTATTTTTTTCTTATGGTGAATGATGATTATTGTTTTAAATATTAAAACCTGAGGATTAAGAAACAGATTTATGATAAAAATAAATTTTGCGTATGAATTTTTTTTATCGAATAAAATTTTAAAATCTTTAATTCTTTTATACGAAAATTACTATATATATATATGAAGTATGTATTACAATTTTACAAATTTATATTTTTAACAAATATTAAATATATATTTATTTCTATGTACAATCAAAATTATTTAAGCACTGGCTTGGGAGACCTTGGAATGGGAAAAATATTTAGTACTCTTGGGAGTATGGTACTCCCTCGGTTGGATTCGCGCCACGTAGTACTTTTTTAGTGAAAAGTATCACGTGGTGCAGATCTAACAGAAGAAGTACCAAAAATGAACTCCCTTGGAATGTGTCATTGCACCATACACTTCGAGAAGGAAATACCTATGGGAATTTTTTGGCTGGACTCAATTTATAGATGAAACTTGGTTACCACAAATTTATTGGGATCCGGTGTAGTTGCACCCACGTCCAGTTGCCTAGTAACTGCACCACGTCCAATTACATCATTGCCATGCACGAGTCACAATGTGTATTTTTTCTCCCTCATCATGGCAATCCAATGCCCGCACGATGTAAACACCATATCACACGGCCTAAACTAGGGGACGTGACCAGCACATAGACTAAACTTAGTCTAGCAAGCTTATGATATGATAAATGAAACATTGAATGCAATCCTAAAATTTCTTTTTTTGAAGTATACTAGAAATTTTGGCAAAGTTGTCCCTGCAAAATTTGCATTTCCAAAATACACCTATTCAAAATAACCCAATAGGTATATCCAGAATTCATCTAAACCATCTACTACACAGTTTGAAAACTAAAACAAGTTTTGATAATACATACAAATTAAATAGCACCACAAGGAAGCTTATCAAAAATGTCTGAGAGTGAACAAGATAACGCACAAAAAGTATTATTAGTTAGAATTATATGATAGATAAAATAATGAATCATAATTGCTAAGAGAAGAATATTTCACCATAAGAAGATTTTAATTATATTGCCATAAAAATTAAAGAAAAAGCATTTAAAACTGTGGAATAAAATCAGTAAATTCAAATTTGTGTGAGGTCTCACATGAAAGCACTTGAGGCGGCTCCACCTCATTAATAGCCCTCACCTCCTAGGATTGGCCACATCTCTAGAGGCAGTTCCATCTAACGAGTAGCCCTTTCCTCTGCGTTACCTTATTCTCACTGTTATCTCCGTCGGCAGCCCTTTCTCCTAGCATTGGCCATATCTCTTTTTCCTCCCAGGATTGGCTCTAGGGGTGGCTTTGCCTAATAGTCCTCACTTATTAAAATACCATCATATCATATATGTATATAGGGCATTAACCTCGCTAAAGGCTACGGGGGCTAGACATGGATTCCCTAAAACCATTTACAACAAAATAAATTTAAATTTCATAATATCATTGAATAGGATATACATCCCTCAAAGATATTGAAATTCTCAATTTCTAGAGACATTGCCCCAAATCAATTCAATATCTCATTTTCACAAATTTAAATTATCAAATTTCGCATAAAAAATAAACAAATATTTTCAAAATTTATTTCCAATGTCTTGTTTTCCCATATTAGCTAAACGGAGAACAATAATAATTTAAAGTAGTTATACAAAAACACAAGAAATTTATTCAAGGTCTTAAAATTAATAATATATGAAAATATAAAATTTGGCTCATCTAAGGAATTTATAATAGGAGAAGTATACCACAATATCTAATATCCACTCATTACCAAGGAGTCTCATAGCCACAATTCAACTTACCAAATCACTTAAATGATGCCCCTTGTAAATTGGATGCGTTAATAAGATTTTCTAGCAACTTCCTACAAATTTTAACATAATCAAAAATTCCCAAATAAGCAAAATACCAAGAATTTCATTCTCCAAAATTTGCAACCAGCCGTGAAACTCACTAGGAAAAATACCAAAAATTTTCTAGAACTCTATTTGACTAAAAGAAATTACTTGAAGCTTTCAATTCAAAACAAACACAACCTTTTTATTGGTCAGTTTCCATGTTGTAGGTCAACAGACTTCTTTATAAATCTTTGTTCTCTTTTCTGCTTCATAGCCTACACCAATCTTCCACTTCTTAATTGGTCATTTCCCTTTATAATTTCCCTCTCCTAATGTCTTGATTAATTCATATCTCACTCGCCTTACACTATATACTAGAATTCCCTTATGAATCCTAGACTATGCCTGAGAGCAAAAATTCTTTCCTTTACACATTATCATCTTTACAAGGGTTGTTCCGTAACTTGACCTGTTAATCTATTTAGGATTTACCAATTTTTTCTAACTTAATCACAAAATTTATGTTCCCAAACTACATTGGCTCCATCATTTCAATCAAATTGTTATTAGTCTAGCAATATGTTGATGAGATTACCATTAAATAATTGGTTTACTTCATTTGAATACCTATTATGCGTTCCACCACCTTTCCCTTGTATCTTTCACATAGTATATACTTTTTCTTCTGCTAAAGTTTTACACTAACCTTAATTTACTCATTCTCTTACTATTCTCCCTCCTACATAAATTCTTATGTAACTATCCTTGTCCAAATCAATAACTCTACCATATCTGGTTTTTTCTAAGCATCAAGAATATTAACATCCATTGGTGATAGTCTAATATTTATTCATTGATTCACTCTAGGCAACATAATTTCCAAGAATACTCGAACGATATAAAACTGTTATATTGTTGGAGGTAAACTAGTTGATAGAATTGGGTATAGAAAGAGTCCAATGGAGATAGATGGCAAAGATAAATAGACAATACATTCAAGACATGTGGCTCCATAACAAAGGGTGGGTGTTAATAGCCTCTTGCCTATAAAATGTGGCTGGCTACATAAGTTACAAACAAGACTATACTAACACCCTGTTTTGTAGTTATTAGGATCTCAAAACCATTGATCTGATACCAATTTTGTCATGACCAAAACTCGTGGCCATGACTGGTGCATAGATTAAACTTAGTCTAGCAAGCCTATGATCTGATGAAATGAAACATTGAATGCAATCCAAAAATCTTTTTTTAAAGTTTCCCAGAAATTTTGGTAGAGTTTCCCTTACAAAATGCGCATTTCCAAATACACCTATTCAAAATAACCCAACAAGTACATTCAGAACTCATCTAAACCATATAGTACATAGTTTGAAAACCAAAACAAGTTTTGACAATACATAACAAATAAATAGCACCACAGATGCTCCTTTTAGCTGCAAAACATGGAGTCCAACACATATATACAACATCAACAAGGAATCCTACCAAAAATGTTTGGGAGTGAACATGACTCCTAGAGATCTACTCATCAGCAGGCTAATGATCTAAACAAATTTATAATAAAGGGGTGAATCACATAGACTCAATGAGAGCATAATAAACAAAGTGAGTAGGAACAGAAACAAGATAACACACGAAGAGTATTATAAATAAGATTAACTTTATAAGTTGGAATTATAAGATAGATAAAATAATTAATCATAATTATAATATTTCACCATAAGAGGATTTTAATTATATTGCCATAAAAATTAAAAAAAAAAATTTAAAGCCTTGGAATAAAATCAGTAGATTCAAATTTGTGTCTGGTCTCACATGAAAGCACATGAGGTGGCTCCACCTCATTAATAGCCCTTTCCTCCCAAGATTGGTCACATCTTTAGGGGCGGCTCCACCTAACGAGTAGCCCTTTCCTTTACATTACCATATCCTCATTGTTACCTCCGTCAGCAACCCTTTCTCTTAGCATTGGCCATATCCCTTTTTCCTCCCAGGATTAGGTCTAGGGGTGGCTTTGCCTAACGGTTATCTCACTCATTAAAATACCATCAAATACTATATGCATCTAGAACATTAATCTCGCTAATGGCTACGAGGTCCTGACATGGAGTCCTCAAAACCACTTGCAACAAAATAAATTTAAATTTCATAATATCATTGATCCGTCCCTCAAAGATATCGAAATTCTCAATTTCCAGAGAGATTGTTCCAAATCAATTCAATATCTCATTTTCACAAATTTAAATTACCAAGTTTCACATAAAATAAATAAACAAATATTTTCAAAATTTATTTTGAAGGTCTTGTTTCCCCATACTAACCAAACGGACAACAATAATAATTTAAAGTAGTTATAAAGAAATACAGGAAATTTATTCAAGCTCTTAAAATTAGTAATATATGAAAGTATAAAATTTGGCTCATCTAAGGAATTTAAAATCGGAAAAGTATGCCACAATATCTACTATCCACTCACCACCAAGGAGTCTCATAGCCATAATCCAGCTTACCAAATCCACTTAAATAATGCCCTTTGTAAATTGGATGCCTTAATAATTTTTTCTAGCCACTTCCTTCAAATTGTAACATAACCAAAAATTCCCAAATAAGCAAACACCAAGAGTTTTATTCTCCAAAATTTGTAACCAGCCATGAAACTCACTAGGAAAAATACCCAAAATTTTCTAGAGCTCTATTTGGCTAAAAGAAATTACTTGAAACTTTCAACTCAAATAGAATTAAAAATCCTAAGGAAAACTCCTTTTAAAAGCCACGACCAAGCTCCCAAAGAGTAGTATTTTGGAGTATTTCACAAAACAAAAACTTGCATCTTGTAAAGGAGAGGAAATTATGAGGTTTTGTGAAAGAAGTATGTGAAAATATGGAAAGAAATTGATGGGTGTAAACACCCGATTTTGTCTGGGTAAATTTTAAAATTTTTGAAAAATAACAAAATTTAAGAAAAATTAAGAAAATATAACCAAATAAGGAAATGTGGTAATATTGGCAAGAAAGCACAAAATATGAGGAAAATAGGAAAATTAAATAGGCAAAAAAATTAAAATTACAAAATATAACATATTATTTTACCGAGATAAAAAAATACAAAAAAATTCAAATGAAATAATAAAATAAATAAAAAAGAATGATCTAAAAGAATAATAAAAAAATAAAAATTGTGAAAAATGTGAAACGAAGAAAAAAGAAAAAAACTAAAATAAAATAACAAAAAAATAATTTTGTGGAACCCACCACCATCACTTCTGTCTCACGTCACTTACTTGCCATCCTACTTCCTTTCATGCTCATTTCCTCTCTCACTTTCAATTTGGCACACTCACATCCCTTATCCTCTTCTTCTCATTTGTTCTCTTTACTCTCAACAACCACGTCACTTCTCTTTGGAGCTTATCCACAGACCACCTTTCTCTGCCTCCCAATTCCAACTCACGGACAGCAAGGGATAAGAAGAATGGGGCTTCTATGCTACTCCTGAGTAGCAATACTCAGAATAGCAATACTCAGAGTAGCATTTTTGTTTTTTTAAATTTAATATATAAGTTTTTTTATTTTTTTTATAATTTTTATTTAAAGAAATATTTTAAAAGAATTTAAAAACAATTTGAAAAAAATCAAAAACAATTTAAAAAAATCAAAAAAATATTTTTAGTGTTATGCTTTGAAATATTTTGTTTATTTTTGAATATTTATTATATGATATTCTTTTAAATTTTTTTACATTTTTTTTATTTTTTTTCAAATTTTAATTAAATTCTTTTAAATTATTTCTTTAAATAAAAATTATAAAAATAATAAAAAATAATATATTAAAAATATTAAAAATTAAAACCTACTCTGGAGTATATAATACTCCAGAGTAGGATAGTAGCCGCCTAAGAAGAAAGGATTTTTTTTGGTGAAAGAGGAAGCATTTTAGGATGGGTAAATCTGGTTTTTAGCTATAAAAAGGGACTCGACATCTACAAAATTGAAAGAGTAAAATTTCAGACAAGAGAAGATAAAAAGGAGTAGAGAAAAAGAAGACTGAAGAAAATTCCAGAGAAGAGAAAAGAAAGAAGATTTTCAGAAAAGAGAGAATTTGAGGGACAAAGAATTAACTTAGGGGATTCAAAAGATAATTTTTTCTGTTGCTTGACTTCATTTACCTTCTTATTCTATTTTATGTTGTTGCTGCTGTTAAATATGGTGCTGTTTTAGTATTTTTTAGTTGCTGTTCTGTCAAGGTTTGCTGCTGTTTTTGTATTCTTTGCTGCTGTTAATTATGGTGTTGTTTCAGTATTTTTTAGTTGTTGTTCTGTCAAGATTGGCTGCTGTTTTTGTATTATTTGCTGCTGTTAAATATGGTACTGCTTCAGTATTTTTTTAGCTGCTGTTTCTGTAAAGATTGGCTGCTGTTTCTGTATTACATGTTGCTGTCAACATATTGCTGTTTCTGTAAATCTGCAATTTCTGTAAACGTGTTGCTGTAAACATGTAGTTGCTGCTGTAAATATGCTGTTTCTGTATGCTGCTATCTGTAAATAGGTGGTTTCTATATGCTGCTGTTTGTGTGACATAGGTTGTTGATTCTACTAAATAGGTTGTCGTTTTTGTCTCTCTAACAAACAATTTTGTTGTCTATTTCATTTAGAAATTATAAGGGTCTTTTGGTGGTGGTGTTCAATAAAAAAATAAAATCTAAATGTGTTAATTGGTGGAGTTTAAATGGTTAAATTTTGAAATACGTATCCAAAGTGCTTGAGAATTTTCTTGAGAAAATATGAGATCACCTTCTTATGAATTTCTGTTTGCCTCTTACTCTCTTTTGAAAAGTAATTTTGTTGGTCAATTTGAGACACAAACCCCTATCTTTG